>VDFB02017828.1:0-46153 GCA_007258455.2 Sequoia sempervirens
TAATGCTGATAATTTATTGAATGAATGTGATGTTGTGAAGAAAAATGGGATTCTAAGTTCTCTTAGACAAGAGCATGATGAGGGATACAAATTGAATGTTCTTTTTGAAGAGGAGATAGGTGATCAGTAGTGCTATGTGTAGACACGTAAAATATACTGATTGACATTGTGCATTTGATCCTGACTCACTAACATCGATTTTTCATGAATCATCCCTCAGTCTAACCATTTAATCAAATCCCCCTATCTAATTAAATTCATCAATATTCCACTCTTGATTAAATAAATCATTTTATCTAATCAAGTCATCTCTTTTGTTAATTAAATCAATCCATCTTATCTAATTATCCCTATTTAATTAAATAATCAATTTTATTTGATTAAATCTCTAAAGTCTATCCATTAAATTAAATAAATTAAAACCTTATTTGATTTAATCTAACACCATCTCTTTTAATTAAATAAATCAAAATCCTTATTTAATTAATCTCTTGTCATATTCTTCTCTTATTTGATTTAAATAAATCCATAAATTTGAATCAAATAGGTCACATCATTTAACCTCTCTCATTAAATTAATTAACCCTTGGTTAATTTAATCTCATCTCATGTCCCATCCTCTAGATAATGCAAGTTGCTCATGAAAATAGATTTAATTCATTTATTAAATCTCTATTTTCCTCACAAGGCATCTTTTGGAATATTCTCTCAATTTGAATTCAAAAATTCCAAGTCAACATGTACATCCAACAAGGAAATAAATTCATCTTACATGTCCTTTTCCTTGAGCCAAGTGGCATTTATTGCATTTTCCCTTCCCTCTTGCATGTCATTTCAACAAATTTGAATTTCAAATATTTGCATTTGCATCATCTTGTGTCTTGCTGAAATGACTTCTTCTTTTCTTACTAACCACACTAACAAGGTACTATGACAGTTGATCATCATCACCACCATCGCCATCGATCCTGTATCCACAAATCATTAGCATATCACATAAACACATCATATAGGAAGCATGTGCATTTCATTTTAATCATCATATAAATAGGTTATCATAAACATTCTTCATAGATAAGTGCATCTAGGTCATTACATTTCATCCATTACACTACATCGCATGCCATTATATCAATCATCGCATAACATTCATTTGCATTTACCATTTCATATTACCATCTATCATATAAACCATCACATAAGCATCTACAGAAGCATTTCATAATCATTTTTCGCATAAACAAATAGGTATATAAGCATTTAATTCATTAGGCATACATACTTTCATAACATCATCACATCATCACATCACATCTACATTGCACATCATTACATCACTTTGCATTGCATATTCATATCACTTTGTATCACATACATCACATCATCATGTATTACGTTTAGGATAATAACATTTGTTATTCTAAGCATCTCATAAAACCACCTCATTATGCATTAACAACATTTGCATCATCATCTCATAAATAGCATCATAAATCATTATTTTTTCATAAATCATTCCACGTAGGCATAAACATGCAAATTCATTTTAAGCAAAGCATATATGCATCCATAAAAAAATATAGGTCACATATCATGTCGCATGAACACCAATTATCATATCATTTCACATATCAAACCATCGCATTTGCATTATCATAAATAGACCATCACATTTGCATATCATAGGTTAACATAATATAGACCTGTTAGTCATAACCATAACACATACATCATTAGAAATAAATGCATCCATAAAGACATCATTGCAAGGAATATAGAAATAAATCATCCATGCATAAAAGAGAACATGGTACATCGCATCAAAATCATCATATACTCATATATATATCATCCATAATGTCACTGTCATAGTACAAAGAATAAACCGGATCACTATACATGTGTTAATTAGTACAAAAGGCCCACCGGGGCTATCAAAAAGGAGCCCATAAGGCACAAAATATATATATATGTAACATCTCGATCAAGCTCGGTCCCTGTGGATGCTACCCTCACCTCTGTCATCATGACTCTCTGCTGGTCTATGGCTGTCCCACTCTGAGTACTCAGGGACCCACTCTGCTCTGGGTATTGTGTTGTGATAGGCCCATCAGTAGTACTCTGCCTCTCATATGGTGTCCCTGTAGGATCGAACAGATACTGTACCTTGAGAGGAGGATGTTGTCATGCTCTCTATCTGCTGTCTGTGGCCTAGCTCAGTGGCTTCTTGTAGCTCTGTGGCCTGTCTCTACTGCACAGCCTGATCTCTCTCTGCTCTAAGTTTCTCTCTCTCAGCCCTTGCCTAGTATCTCTCCGTTGTCACCACCTGAACCTGGGCCTGCAGCTGCAAAATCAAGGTATCCCATGCGTTTTCCTGTCCCTGTGGCTGCACATGTGGCTATACCTGTGGTTGCACGTGAGGTTGATCCTCACCCTCGGCTTGTGGTGGTGGGACTAGTGGCTCCTATTGTTGATCCTACATGTGTACATCTCCATGACCTAGCAGGACTGGGGGCACAACTGTTGGATCCTGTCGAATCTCGACCCTCAGTCCTTGCCCTCATCCTCTCCCTCTACCTCTAACTATTCGCGGATCTAGGTCCTCACCTAGAATGGTCAATCGAAGTGGAGGTCTGAACCAATCCCTGTAGGCCTGAGTGGTGCCTAGATATGGTGGGCTCTGATCATAAGCCCATGGTCAGGCTACCAAGTGCCGGAAGCTGTCGACTGCCTCGGAGGTAGGAATACCATGTCCTCATGACACCTATGTCATGCTGCGAGCAAAGACAGCTACATAGCCATCATCAGGCCGATCCTGCGGCTCTTTGAACTGACGTTGTACGTTCTCGGGCAGATACCTCTCAATCATCGTATGCTCCTGTCCCTGCATGTACCGGTCCTAGCGGCAATAAAAGAGATGATCAGCATCGTTGGCCCATCTAGGCCGACCAAGGTATGGATGCCAAGTGAAAACTAGCATCTCGTCTAGGACTCGCCTCCAGTAGGGGATCACGTGCTCACCAGTGTGTGTAAAGGACACACCGCCTCTGTATCGTGCCACAAGGGCATCATCTACCCCCGTCGGAACTAAAATGACACATGGACATAGCACAGAAATGTGCTCCCACACCCAGACGTGAAGTAAAGTCACCCCAGCCCCCAGTGCTCTGTCATCCATGTAAATGTACTCATGAAGGTCCATGTAAAGCGAAGCCAAAAGAACAGGCCCCCATGCGAAGCGAACCGTCCTGTCTTGGACCATCCACTCCCAGCAATACCCCCAGCCAGGATTGAAATATCACCCTCGTCTATCTGGGGCAATGAGGCTCGAAATGATAGTTGCAACCGCCCAGCGGTAGGGAGGTGCTATGACCCTGTATCGCTCTAACTCTATCTGTCCCTCATAGTAAATGATGTCCCGTGTGGTGAGGACTCTACAGTAGGACTCATGTCCCTCATCCATATCAAATATCACCCATCGGCCATGAATAGGAAATTGTGAAGTCGCCGAACATCACCTCTAAAGTGGCGGTAGCCTCACCGGTGAGGAGGAAATGAAATGACGCTCTCACTATATGCCACCTCTACGGCCAATCTTGATACTTATCCAGGCGGTATGCATAGGTCTTTGCGTGCGCATAATGTGCCACAATCCTAACTCCGGTTGATGCACGGTCCTGTCACTTAGGTCAGTAGATGCTAGCCAAATCTACCGTGACCCGGTGCTCTCAGTAGAGCCCTGTTTGCATCGCATCAAAGAGTCAATGTTAAAGTTTTAGCGAAAAATTCCCTGGTAGAACGCGCCAGAAGCATCCCGGTGGCGGGTTTTGATGGCATCGGTGATTTTACTCGGCTTTCACGATGCTAGAGCCAAAAACAAAAATGCGCCACCGTTGCACTGCCAATCGCGTTCGTGAAATGAGCGACATTGTTCGCGGTTTAATAAATCAGCTTCGGCCGAGCGCTGAGTACTTGATTAGAGTTTGTAAACTTCACGGCTTGCCTTCTTTGCGGCATAAAATGGCACCGCGGCATAGTTTACGAGATCTTGAAGCCCGGCCTATATATGAATCTTCTTTGGTGGCCGCTCCTTTAAGCATTAATTAAAATCGGTAAATGAAAACACCAAAGCTTGGGTAAAGGGTCACATCTGCAGGTGCCCGATGCCCGGTGGCGGCGGTATGTCACGAACTTGATCCATAATATGCGAGGAAAGTACATGGATTGTGCCATATCACCCGAGAGAGTCGAGCTCAAATCTCAAGGTTGCTAATGGAAGTGTGTGAAAATGACTTGAAAGTGACCCCTTAGACCCCTTTTAAGCTTGGAAATTAGGTTTTTTTCACCCTGATTGGCTGTCCTACTAGGGTTTTGGACTAGAACTTGTTTCCAGTGGGATTGAGGCTTTTTTTTCATTGTTTTATTGCATTTAGACACATTTTTAGCCTCCCGAAGCCCTTTCAGACCTATCGGGTACTATGTCATCTTTTTCACGAGATCACCCAAAAAATTAAAATTTTCGCCAATCTCTTGAGGGGGCATTATATTGGCATATTCTCTTTCGCCAGGCAGTAGTGGGGCAAGTTTTTAAAATATCAATTTTTTTTTACTTTGTTCGAGATCGTTTATTCTTTGAACCAATGCAACGAGTGCATTGCTTCAAAGAGGGGCAAAATGTAGACACGTAAAATATACTGATTGACATCATGCATCTGATCCTGACTCACTAACATTGTTTCTTCCAGAATCATCCCTCGGTCTAACCATTTAATCAAATCCCCCTATTTGATTAAATTCATCAATAATCCACTCTTGATTAAATAAATCATTTTATCTAATCAAGTCATCTCTTTGTTAATTAAATCAATCCATCTGATCTAATTATCCCTATTTAATTAAATAATCAATTTTATTTGATTAAATCTCTAAAGTATTTCCATTAAATTAAATAAATTAAAACCTATTTGATTTAATCTAACACCATCTCTTTTAATTAAATAAATCAAAATCCTTATTTAATTAATCTCTTGTCATATTCTTCTCTTATTTGATTTAAATAAATCCATAAATTTGAATCAAATAGGTCACATCATCTAACCTCTCTCATTAAATTAATTAACCCTTGATTAATTTAATCTCATCTCATGTCCCATCCTCTAGATAATGCAAGTTGCACATGAAAATAGATTTAATTCATTTATTAAATCTCTATTTTCCTCACAAGGCATCTTTTGGAATATTCTCTCAATTTGAATTCAAAAATTCCAAGTCAACATGTACATCCAACAAGGCAATAAATTCATCTTACATGTCCTTTTCCTTGATCCAAGTGGCATTTATTGCATTTTCCCTTCCCTCTTGCATGTCATTTCAACAAATTTGAATTTCAAATATTTGCATTTATTGGCACAAACCCCAAATCTTGCACATCCTTCATCCATTCATAGCTTGACAAGTGGCATCATATCATTGGCTGAATGTTAGTCCCACATTGCTCAAATTTGGACATTCATCCATCTTGGAATTCTATAAATAAAGAGCTCATATCCTCATTTGATCATCCACAATCTAGGCAAAGTTACCATGCTCAAATATCTTTTGAATTTCATCCATTATCATTGAGTCATAGCTAGGTTTTTGTAGATTTTGGCTTGGAGTACTCATTATTCTTCATCAAAGTGGATCAATCTTCATCAACATATCGAATTTGCATCACAGGAATTGGGAAAGGGCCAATTTTCACATCAAATTGGCACCAATTCCCCCATGGAATCATGAGTCTGCACATCTAATTAGGAGTTAATCTTTGTTTTATCACTTTCCTTGTGTTCTTTGTTATTTTCTTTCCTAGTTTGAAGTTGTAAATGGATTTCATGGGGAATCCTTGTTTTGGCTTGCAATCACTTGTCTAACTTGTTTACTCTTGTTGTTTTCTAGGTACCAAGGCTGGGGTTCACACACTATGATACACTTGTTCATGTGAATTCTACATGTGTTGAGTGTAGCATTGATGCAAGTCTTCATGGTGATAAGACAAAGGAGTCTTTTGATTTGTTGAATACTCTTGAGATTGGTAGTATGTTAGATGCAAATGAAAAAGTGTGCAATGAATTTTATTTGGATATATCCTCCATGAGAAGCTACAATGAAGAAACAAATGATAATTTCCAGTTTGATAGTGAAGAATATGACCCTACTGATTATTGCAGTAGTATGGACAAAGAGGAAGATATATGTGCAGGAGATTTATTGGATGAATCAGTTTAAGAAGATGATTGTGTAGAGCATGCATGTGTGGGTGATGTAAGTGATGAACAAGGAACTCCTTTAGATTGTTTGATGCTTCATCTTCCTCTACTCCTTTTTCTAGTTTTCAAGCTATCATTGGTTGTTTGCATAAGAATAGCATAGGTGAAGCTGTACATGAAAGTGAAAATTTAAAGACAAATGTTGGTACAATTGATGAAGCTCTTTATGATGAATTTGTACCCAAAGAAAGTGATTTTTCTCATCACATAGATTCATATGAGGACCTTTTTTCTAGGTGTGCAACTCATAGTCTTCCTTATGAGTAGTTCACTTCAGATATTCATGTTGGTGCTATGCGAGGTAATATTGATTATGATTCTTTTTGCAAGGTTCCATGAATTTGTTTTGAATAGCCACTCTAAGGAATCTATTGCAAAGGTAAATTTTGAGTCATCTAAGCCTGCAATTGAATCCTTTTATAAGGACTTGTGTGATAATATCAAGAATGCAGATAACCTTGTCATTGAACCTAAGTTGGAAAACATTGTTTGTGTGTGAAATGTTGATATTCTTTCCAAATGTCATGATTTGAATGTAGACAATGGTATTATGGATGTTGATAAGTCTTATTTTTAGGACATTGGGGCATATGACTGAGTTATGTTGTTTAGATCAAGATAAACTTGTTTGTGATGCAATCCAATTGAAGGAGAAACATATGAGTGAAATTTTTTTGTTTACTACATAAGAGGACTCCATACCATATGTAAGGCATGACATTTTTATTGAGCCTAATCATTATGAGGGTTTCAGATTTGATGTGTAAATGAATGATGAGGACAAATCTTATACTAACTTTTTTCAAGCACAATATGAATTTTTCCACTTTTTGGTATAATTTGACAAGAAAATGATTGTGAATGATAATAATCTTGTTAATGAAGGGTATCACACAAAGTGTAAGTTTAATCTATTTAATGAGTGTGATATATGCATGTCATATAAGGATATCTTTCAGTTGATGTTTGATTGCCAATATCATATTGACAACACATTAGTGGAGGCATTAGAAAGTACAGTGATGTGGTTAAGCATACCAATGGTGATTGTAGTTTTCAGATATACAATGGAAGTGTTTTCAAACTTGGCTTAGTGTAGACAACAGAAAATGTTTTTGATAGAGGTAAACATTGGTTCTTCTTTTCATTTGGTGGCCTGGGGCCATCAAATTAAGTTTAAAATTTTGAATAAAGGAGAAGTTGTTCCACCCAATGGATTTATCACTTGATCTACTCCCTATAGATTTGGAATCTCACCATGCTTGCAAGGGGCATGCATCCCCAGACATGAGCCACTAGTGGAACCTTCAAAATTTCATGTTCTACTTATCTAATTTCTTTACTTGGGTGATTTCTTGGTTTTGAAATGCTACAAAGTTTTAGGGTTTTATGCACTATAGGGTTGGTTTTCCTTAGCATATTTTCTTTCACCTCAATCCTTGTTCTTTTGGTCTATTTCTCAAGTGACTTGTCGTGGTCATTTTCTGGTCATTTTAAAAACACCCAGAGTCTTTGATCTTCATGTATTGATTGGGCACTTATGTCTAGGTTTATAGTCTCATAGTCTTATTTAATAATCTCCCTCAAGGTGATTTTTCCTATAGTCGAGTTACCAATTATTAAATTTTAAACCCTAGGTCCAACAATCTTGGCGGTCAAGCATAATTTCTATTTCGTCGTTGACTATGTATCGATAGTTGCAGGTTAAATAAGTTGTAAATTATGTATTTGAACTCATTGGGAAACCAATCACCATTTATCTAGCCTTCTGGTTGATGGTGGTGATTGAGGCTATAAGATACATCGAGAAGACACTATGTCATTAGGAGACATTTTAGAGTCCCTCTCTCTCTCCCTCTATCTCTCTCCCACTCCCTCTACCTACACAACTAGACAACTCTCTCCCTCTCCCTCTCCCTCTATCTCTCTCTCTCTCTCTCTCTCTCTCTCTCTATCTCTCTCTCTCTCTCTTTACCTACACAACTAGACAAATCTCTCCTTCTCCCTCTCCCTCTCCCTCCCCCTCCCCTTCCCCCTCCCCGTAATATCTCTATTATCTCTCTCTCTACCCTAAACAATCAAATCTAAAGGTCCTCAACCCTATACCCTCAATTCTCAACCCTCTACCCTATACATTGGATCCTCAACCCTCATATATCTTTGTCCATCCCTCCTCTTCTCTCCTCTCCTCTGCTTCTCCCTCATTTCTCCCTCCCTCTCCACCTAATCCATTAACATGCACTTCCACTTAAAACCTTAAACACTCAGCCTAAACCCTCAACCCTAATCCTCAGCCTTGAGCCTTAAGTCAAGTAAGCTCTCTTACCTAATCCCTCAACCCCTTAGGCCTCAGCCCCACCCTCAGCCCTCAGCCTTATGCCTCAGCCCTATGCCCCTCTGACCTCAGCATAGCCCTCAACCCCTCACCTATACATTGGGCCCTCTACCCTAGTCCCTCAGCCCTATGCCTCAGCCTCTACAGCCAACGTGCGACCCCTCCAGCCCTTGGCTTATGAAGCCCTCTGCCCTCCTTCTTATTTAGCCTATACATTAGGCCATAAACCCTAGATTCTCAATTTCCAACCTTAATCCCCCAGCCCTCAACCCTTAAACCCTAAAACCTCCCTATACCCTCTGTATACTAGAAGAGTAGCCTAATCCCTTCCAATAATATGCCCTCAGGCCTACTCACCTCTGCACTCCAACCTCGACCTTAACCCTAACATGTTATATGCCTCTGCCTCTACCCCTCTACCTCTCCCTCTACCCTCCACCCTCTACCTCAGCCCAATACCTAAGCCATCCTTCTGGTTCCTCAGCCCTATACCCTCAATTCTCACTCATCTATCTTTTTCATCCCTCTTCTCTCCTTCTCTCTATCACTTCTCCCTCCATATTTCCTCCATCATCCTCCCTCTCTGCCTAATCCATATTTCTCCCTCAACTTTTAGAAGTCGCCAAAAACTCCAACCCCGCCAAACACAATGCCCTAAACATCAGTCCTAATCCCTCAACCTAATCTCTCCTATACCTCAACCCCTTGACTCTCTCTACCTAAACCTCAACCTCAACCTTAATCCCTCAACCCTAATCCCTTAGCCTTAAGCCTACACCTCAGCCCCTTAATCCCTCAGCCTCAATCCCTCAACCCTTAATTCCTAATCCCTCAACCCTCAACCCTTAAAGCATAATCCCTCAACCCTCAACCATTAAACCCTAATCCCTCATCCCTAAAACACTTAAACCCTCTACCCTCTACCCTCTACAATATACATTAAACCATAAAACCTCAATTCTCAACCATCTACCCTATACATTGGATCCTCAACCATAATCCCTCAACCATATACCCTAAAATCTATATTCTCAACCCTATACCCTCAAACCTCAACCCTAAACCTCATCCCTTAACTCTTAAACCCTTAAACCCTCAATGCTTAACCCTCAACCCTCTACCCTATACATTTGAGCCTCAACCCTAATCCCTCAAATTTATGCCCTCAATCCATATCCCTCTCTCTCTATCTATCCATCTCACCTCTCTCTCCTACCCTCTCTAATTTTCTCTATATATCCTCTCCCTCTTTCTACATATCTCTCGCTTAATCAATCCCTACCACTCTCTCTCTATCTATCTCCCTCCCACTTCCTCTCCATCACTCCCTCTCTCTCCCTATCTCTCAAGTATCTCCCTCCCACCCCCTCTCTCTTAGGTCTCTCCCTCTGGCACCCTACCTAGGTAACTCTCTCTATCTCTCCCCCCTCTCTCTATCTATCCCTCCCACCCTATCTAGATAAGTCCTTTTCACTCCACCCCCTCTCTCACACTCCCTCTATTTCTCCCTTTCTCTCAAGTCACTCCCTCCCACACCCTCTCCCTCTCTTAGGTCTCTCACTCTCACACTCCCTCTCTCTCACTCCCTCTCTCTCCCACTCCCTCTCACTACCTATCTCTCAAGTCTCTCCTGCTCACTCCCCCTCACACTCTCAAGTCTCTCCCTGGCACCCTACCGACATAACTCTCTCTCTCTCTCTCTCTCTCTCTCTCTCTCTCTCTCTCTCTCTCTCTCTCTCTCTCCCCCACTACCTAGCTAAGGTCCTCTCACTCCCAGCCCCTCTCTCACTGTCTCTCTCTTGGTATCTCCTTACGCCTCTCTCTCTGGGTTCTCTCTCCTTTCCTCTCTCTCTCTCTCTTGGGTCTCTCCTCCTCTCTCCTCCCACCTACCTAGACAACTCTCTCTCTCTCTCTCTCTCTCTCTCTCTCTCTCTCTCTCTCTCTCTCTCTCTCTTTTAAAATCCCCCCTCCCTCTAAAGACATACATAAATACATACTTACATACATACAAGCATAAATACAATCTTACATATATACATGCATATAGGCATACATACATACATATAGGCATACATACATACATACATACATAGATTCATACATACATACATACATACAAGCACACATACATACATTTCATACAAGCATACATACATATAAATATACAAATGTATATACATGCATTCAATAGAGTAGCATTTAACAAAAAGTAAGACATAATACAAGGGGGTTATAATGCACTCGCGTTATGTCTTGCACAAATGCAAAAACCATGTCAAAACTAAGAAATAATGCGAGCACATTATAATGCACTTGTGTTATTTCTTGCTTTGGGAATCCCCAAGCCTTGGGCTTGGTATTTTCCTTGGAATACCAACCCAAATGCTTGGAGGGCCTTCCCAACATCCAAAGACGTGTTTGTGCAAATTCTATAATATATCAAATAATCACATTTGTGCTCACTATTAGGTTTGCATGTGTTTCAATGTCGAACAAATCAACACCTAAATAATGTTAGGCTCTCTCTTAGCTATCTAATGATGTAATTTTTTTCACTTTTTGACAATGTTAAACCTTTGATCTATAATTTCTTTTGTTTTTGTGTCTATTTATTGGAAAATACTAGTGTTTGGTGTTTTTTTCATTATAAATTAACCGTTCATCAAAATTTCAAATAAATTACATTTTTAGAAACTAGACTCCATTCTACGCATATTAAAAAAAAAATTAGTTTCCAAAATTTATAAGGATACCACAACCAAAATTCTATTTTTCAGGAAGTTTCCACTTTGAAAATTAGTAAAAAATCAAATATTCATTAAAAAATTATCAGAAAAATTGAGCATAAACTACATACTATTAGCTAATTTCTCATTGAAGCAATTTTAAAAATACTAAAAAAAATTTAACCATGCTAGGGAGCCACAAAAGTTGCTATGTTATGTTTCTTTTGACAAAAAAACACCAATTTCTATGATCCCCTCTTTTGAACCCCTTAATCTCAACCATTTTAAAAAAGAAATAGTAGTTTAGAAAGTAGACTCAGAGGACTATGATCCTTGTTTTTGTTGCATCTCAAAATTTTAAGTGTAACTACCGTCAATTTCACGTCCAAGGTCAGTATTTCCTAATTTCAAAGAAAAAAGTGGCCACTTAAGCCCCCTTTTTGGCCCCCCATATTGTTGCACTTACCCTTTTTGCATTATTGCACAAGTTGTCATCATTGTTGTCAAGCCACCAAAACTAAGTTGTGGAATTTATTTCTAACATTCCAACAGTGGAACCTGTGGGAAACAAAATCTAAGATCTGACACTAGAGGACCCCAGAAGTTGATCAAAGCTCCTGTACAAAGACCCATTCACCAATGGGCGAATGAGTCCTTGTAGATACCTCAAAACCAACTTTTATGAGAAAGTTTGTTGTCTTCTACACTTCCTAGATCTAATGGTAAACTGTTATTTTTGTCTATCAATTTTTAGGGTCTTATATTTTTAATATTAGGGAATATAAGATCATTAGTTTAATCATTCCAAAATATTTCTAATCCACTCCCATCTTCAATATATGTAGATCCTAGTCTGATTGGCTCACCATAAGGGTTGAAAGTCAATATTTCTATCGTATGATCTGCATCTCAATGAAATTTATAAAAATGTGGAAATGGCCCTAGGTTATGGACACTAATCTTAGAGTCACCATATTTTTATGTTTTACTTGGCTTTCCCTATAGATCTAGTTTGGTTACATTTTCCCATCAACTATAGCTTGTTGATATCAACATGTCCTTTTGTTGACATAATACCATCCTATTGATATCATCATGACATCATTCCATTCAAATTCATCCCAATTTATGATGACATCATTCTTATATCATGATGGCATGATGAAAATCATTCTTTATGTGGTTTATATAGATCCAAAGGAGATATATGTGCTTGTACATTCCTTAGTTATTTTTGTAGACCACCTTTTTATCATAGACCATTCCCTAAGTCATTTTGCAACATATTTCTTGGGTGTGTTTTTGATCTTCTACACTCAACCCCATGATCTATTAATGGAAGGAATGCTCTTTCATGACCCAAACCAATGAGAGCATATTTTGGAAAGGACACATTTCTACAAAGGATTAGTTATTATAGTGACTAGAATATGTGTGCCCCCTATAATTGTAAATGTCATATATTTCCATGATTTTCATAGTGTTCATTCATGTTTCCTTCTAATATCTGACCTATTTTTGTTTTTGATTAGAGGTAAAACAGGTTTTGAATGGACCCAAAACCATTAACAACAAGTTTTGAGGGGACCCAAAACCCACACAAAGATGAACAAGTTGCCCAAATAATAGAGTCAAAAACACCCAGCAATAGCACAGGGACTCAACCATCCAATAGCCAACAAGCTGCCTAGAAAAGAACTAAGAATTTATATGAATCTTGAACCCATTGGTTTTGACAGGACCAAAAACCCACTACAACAAGGTTTTGGTAGGGACCTTAAACCCAACTGTATAGATTTTGAAGGGATCCACAACCTTGTACAACCACGTTTTGGCAGGGACCTTAAACCCAAGAAAAATTCCTGCAACAATGCACTAGTCCTTAAAGAAAATTAGCCTTTCCATATCACTGGTAGAAACAACTGAAACATTGATATGAAAATAGAGCCCCGACATCAAAAGAAACTGAGCCCAAAATTCTCTATCCACCTCTATAGGAGAGGTCACCACCAATGCACAAGGCTCTAACAATGTTCCACAAGACCCAGCTATTCTCTCCACTTCTATAGGAGAGAAATCGAAGCTCATCTAGACCACCACAGCCACAACACTCCTTTTCCTTGAGAGTGAGCTCCATAGAGAACAACTTACTTTTCAATATCTCCACCTCCATAGGAGATAATGGAAAGAAGTCAGACAAGCCATCATCCACTCCCTTGTAGCCAATAGACAGGGCTTCATCAGCCCCCAAACAACACTTCCAGGCTTTACCAGTAGCATCCAACTCCATCTCCATAGGAGAAAGGTCACCTCCAGCCACATCCCTCTCCCCCTCAATAGAAGATAGGACCACCTCTATAGGAAAAACTAGGGTAACCCAAAGATACAAAAAATGTAGCACAATGAACAAAGCAATGGAACCAAGATGGAGGGGGACAATATACCCCTCACCACAGAGAAACCTGGGAGTCATTAAATATAACCAAAGAAAAAGAGACCCCCTCAGTATGAAACTCACATACCAAAGAGATTCCAAAGGAATCCAAAACAAAAAAACCTCTCCCAAAAAAACAAAATAAGCAACTGGGTATAGGGAGAGAAGAGAAAAAGAACCACCATATTTCTACCACGGGGATAGAGAAAAAGATGAAACATCTGAATAAGCCCTTAGAGCAACAAACGTTAAGCATACCCAGTCGAGGCAGAGACAACTTCCACACAGCCCATCAGAAAAATGATCAACAACAAAACCCCCTAAGACCCAACCACCAATGACAGGAGCAAGGGAAAAAATGAAATCCCTCTACAACACCAAAGGATCAGCATTTCCCTCAACATCATCCGCAACAGAGTCTCCAAAAAATACAGTTGCACCCAGATTCAAAATGGCCTTCTCCCACAACACAACCAACGAACCAGCACAAGGAAGACCAACGGCTCCCCCAACAACCTCTACCACAACCAACGAGGCCTGGCCAGCATCCAACATGACCTAGATGCCAGAACCTACCCCCAGATCTCCATTGTCCTCCACTGCATCCTCCTCACCATCTGAATCACCTGAGGATTTCAAATCCCCACCACGCATGCTCCTGTCTGCTCTCCCACTCTCCATCATTATATATTCCATCATGAAAAAATTTATTGCAACATACATACTATTTTTTCCAATTTCAATGTCTTAAAAATGTTGTTGCAAGATAGTTTCAAGTGGAAATGCATCCATCATGAGTAAAGGGAGTATGGGAAAGGTTTTTTGGAAACTAGTTGTTTTGTTATACATGTACATCATTTTTTAATTTTTATAGAATGATGGGGAAACTAGTTGGAGAAGGAGAGAGAAGAAAAAAGATTTTAAATAGCTAGGGTTTTGATTCAAATGGAGAAGAAATTATAGTTATATTTTAATGAATTAATTTTTTCCCAAACTTGTAATGAATTCATTATAACATTTGAAGAGAAAATTGTAAAGTGTGTAATTGACATTGAGTGAGTGTATCCATTCATATTATGTTCAAATTTCTAAATATAAATTTGATCAATTTGTCAACCAAAAGATTATAAAAAATATGCAAATATTTTGCAATGTCTATTGACAATAGTGAAGGGAATGTTTAGGTTTATTTATGGATTAATACTTATAATCATTAAATATTTTACAAATTTTATTGTTTCCCAATATGCATTTATAGAATCTAGTTTTCTTATGTTTTCTAAGAAGCATAGTTTTCTATTTGATCTTCATTAAGGTTCCATATGAAGGATTCAATAATTATAAGTTTTTTATGGAATAATGACTATGTGGCCCAAACTAGAATTAGCATTGGTCTACTAAGCTCCATTTCTCATCACCCAACATATTGAACAATTAAATTATAATCACTTTTTTCAACTATGGTGTTAATTCAGTCATGCTTCCATGAATGAAAATATAATCACTTGTAATAGGCGTGGTTACTATTATCTAGCACACTCTCCATGATAATATTTTTTTATTGTATAGAGGTGCAGAGCCTTGCAAATCCAAACTAACAAAATAGGTATATTGTGACACTAATATATTGGGATACATTGTCTAATGAGTATAGTTTGTAGCAAGGCAGTTATTAAATCATTATTTTCTCAATTAGTTTAGCAACTAAAGGAAAACCCCATTGGTCTTGTAGAGCCAAAAGTGAAGGTCTTACCCACCTCAATAATTGGTCCTAATTTTCCTAAGTTAAACATAGGTTTTGTGATATTCTTCCCAATTTTCACATCCCTGGCACTTCAAAGACTATCCGACCTTAGATATTTAGGGTTCACAACTCAAATCATCAATAGAAACCATTCAAATCCTTAAAAGTGTATCAACCCTACTATTTTTTAATATATATTCAAGAAAAACCCATCTATTACAAAAGATAAATAAATTAACTAATCTTAATCCATTCCATGATAATTTCATCCTTAGTGAAACTATAAGATGTTTTAAGGATTAACTAAAACTACTACTAGTATAATGTCTTGAAAATTACAAAATTCATAAAATTCACTTATGCATTCAAAAGAGGTTTCTAATTTTAAGTTAGTTTTTTTAATAAATAACTTTAGAAACTTGTATGGATATTTAAAATATGAAAATTATGAATTTAAATGTACCACTTATTTTATAATGATTCTTAAATGTTTGGATTAATATCTACATCAACTCAATATTGTCTCTTTATTGTCTTGTATACACACAAATATCCTCATTCACCTACATCCATCTACATTAGAGGTCACACACATCATCAACCACTATAATAACATTTTGAAAATATTTCAGTGAAATGATTATGAGAATTTATGTATGAACATGACATTAAAAAAGGAAATGTTAGGATAAAATCCCTAACAAATTTCTAATTCAAACAAAATAATATAAATAAATATTCAATATTTATATCTCATAATCAAGCCCGAGAATCTACCACCTTAATAACCTAAAAATAATATTTAAATGATATAATTTATAGGAAATATGATATTTATATATCGATACCTTAGTTGGTGTAAGGCCTTCATAGGTCTCTTGGGCTTCCATTCCGTCCTTGCCCTAAGAAGTTTTAATCCAATATCTTGCATTCGAAGCAAGTGCATAAATTGTAATGTAGGAGAGGATTTACAAGTGTCTAGAGGCTCATTTGCACATGTACACCAAGTAGAATTTGTCACATCAAAAACTTGTGGACTTGATAATGATTCAATAATATGTGATATTGTGCATTCACGCCTATACTCCAAAGTTATATTGACAAGTTCATTGTCTTGTAGAATAGAGATGGGCATACTCTATAAACATAAACAAAATAATAATATTAGAAAAAAATATTCCCATGAGAAAATGCATAGTATATTTTTTATCCAAATTAGAATAAAGGTTATAATTATACTGTTTAAACATATAACTATATAAGAAAAAATATTTGAGAGAAGTAAATAATCCTATGAAAACAACATTGAGAATGACCTGAAGAAATGAAATTATAGAACACAAATATGTATTTTCATCACAAAAAATACTCAATATTTACCTCTAAAATCCAACTAATATATTTGATGTTGTTGACATGTTGATTTGCATCCAAATCACTCCAACGTGGCTATAAAAATCAAAACAAAACTCATCATAACAGAAGGTAAGGTAGGCATTTTTATTTCATAATATCCTTCTTGAAATTAAATAACTTAAAATATTTTAAAGATTATTAAATTAGGTGCATACTGTGTTATGTTTATTTATGTTAATCTAATTGAAAACAAAACACTAAATGAAACCTTAAACTAAAGAAATTGAAATAAATTTAAACAAACAAAATCTTCAGAACCGTTCCATTTTCTCTATCTACAGTGATTCTTTTGAAGCTTTTGCTCTCAAATTGTGTAAGCTTGGCTTCCTTCAAATGGAAACTTGTAGAACGAGAATGCAAATGAAAATCTATTCTATATGCTAGTGAAGATGAGATTGTTGATACGGATATGGACAGGGGCTGTGATTATGCACAAGGGCTATGAATGAAAGATATCATGATTCTATTGCTATTGCTATGATTCTATGCTATCTATGCTTATGAAAGTACTCTATGAATGCTAATACTACTTGCAATTTGGCTATAGTTTTCCTGCTTAAAATTTCTATATCATTTGAAGCTCTCGGTAGCTGTATTTATAGATTTTTGCAGGCTCCATCCCGGCTGGCAAGAATCTACGGCTGTGAGATTGTCTGGTAAGTTTGAATGGTGAGAGATGGAGAGGTTGAGAAGAAAATGGGAGAGGTTGAGAGGTTGGAGAGAAGGATGGATTCCTGTCTTGTACGGAGGTAACTTGCAGAAGCAGAGAATTTAATTTTACTGTTTCAATAGTTTCTTCTAGGGAGTTGAATGATCTAAATTAAATAAATAAATAAATTTATTTAATTTATTGCATTCAATTTTGATTTTAAAACTATGGAAGATTTAATTAAATATTTTGAAATATTTAATTGTAATATAAACTTTAGAAAATTTGAAATTTTAAATTTAATTAAATATTTTGAAATATTTAATTATAAATGGAATTTTGAAGGAATTTTGAAATGATTTGGAATATTGAATTAAGAAATAATTAAATATTTGGAATATTTAATTATAAATAATCTTTAGAATAAGAATAATATTTTAATCTTCTTTGAATAAGATATTAAGCGAAGATTATCGATAGTCAATAAATAAATCCATAATATTTATTTAATTAATTAAGAAATGAATCTGAAAAGATGATTAAATAAACTTATTTATTTAATCCAAATAAAATGAAATATAAATAAATTATTTAAATTTTATTTGCTCACAGATAAATTAAAGATTTAATTAAATATTAAAAATATTTAATTAATTACCAGACAATATGATGTGACCATTTTTAGGTGTATACATTTTGCCCCTCTTTGAAGTGATGTGTTTTACACATTGCTTCAAAGAATTTTGAATTTTTCCCCAAATGTTGACTGTCGAAATAATGATATGTATATGCCCCCACGAACGATGAATCGATAAGATTTTGAATTTTTGTGAATTTTTTGATTTTTATGAATTTTTATGAAATTTTCAATTTTTATGATTTTGAAGATGTCGATTCATCGTTCGAAACTAATGATTTGAAGAAATTGACGAAGGATATGAAATGAAAATTTGATGAAGAAATGCCCTGCTATGTAGAAATATGATAAAATACTTGTTTCATTATAGGTTAAAATGCTCATTTTCATAACATTTCAATTTGCCCTATTAAATTTTAAATAAATACGAGTTGATAATCTGCGCTAGTTACTTACCGTTTGACGTGTCCAGGTGTCGCCGGGGGCTGGCCTTTTCGGGACTCGAGTATGTGTCTAAGTAAATCACATCTCAAAAATTTTGTTTTTGCGCACGTTTCAATGTTTTAGTACTCTCGTTGAGTTTCGCCTCTTATATTTTAATGCTTTTCATGATTCTTTTAAATGACGCATTAATATCCTTATGAGTCTCTGGCGCATTCAGATGTTTCATAATAAATATCGTAAGCCTTGTGATGGAACCGTAGCATATGATTCCTCATACTTGATGTATTACTGGCCTTTGTAATTTTGTAATTCTAAATATATCTCGTATATATAATTGATTTTATGTAGTTAATATGTTTTATGATGGGTTCTCTTATGATAATAGATTATAATTTAATAATTTTATATTTTGGTTTATATTTATTGTAAATGGTAATTTATTTCTAAAGTTGATGGAGGAACAAATAGTAGCTGATAAGTTACTTTTAAAAGTTGTTAAAACAAATAGGAATAGATAAGTTTTCTCTAAAGTTGTTAGAAAAAAGCCAATGTATTTGATTATTTGCGTTCCATGATGATGAAAAACAAATAGTTTGATTGATTGGTTTTGCTTCTAAGGTTGTTAAAACAAACTGATTTGATATTCGCATTTCATGATGAAAATAAATAACGATATTGGTTTTAGTTAATCGTTAGGATGATTTGATATTGATGTTGTTTGATGATGTATGTGAGCGGAGAGACTAGGTGTTTTGCAGTTATGAGAGACTTTTCCAAGCACATGGTCATTGATTCCACATTTGTTACAGTCAGATAGAGATGTGATTGATGCTTGCGGTTTGACTTCATTACTTGATATGCCCGAGGTTCGCCTCAACAGGGCCCTATTGACAACACTTGCAGAGCGGTGGCATAGCGACACCAACACTTTTCATTTACCGACAGGGGAGATTACAGTGACCCCTGAGGACATATATAGCATCTTACGGATCCCAGTGATGGGAGAGGTAGTTGTTTTCGATAGATGAGAGGTTGGGGGTACTCTTTCTTTGAGACGTATATTCAGAGATGATCAGATTGCCAGATACTTCATCCCATGGGGTGAGATTACAGATACCTATCCACCATTACCAGTTGTGCTTGCAGGATTCATTGGAGGTGTGTTGTGCCCCGACCATAGGTCGAAGGGGTTTGCGATCAGATGGGGTCATGTTTTGGAGAGTATGGTGATGCAGGGGACACGGTATGCATGGGGCACATGTATGCTAGCCCACCTATATGACGAGCTTCATCATATCGTATATGGTAGAGGCCATAGTTTTGTTGTTGGATGCTCATTACTACAGATATGGGCATAGGAGCATTTTGCAGTTTTACGTCCATTGACCCGAGGACATCGACCAGCTGGTCGAGCATATAGATGGAGATATGCGCATATTATTGCTCAGCCTAGACTGGGCAAACTAGTATATTGGCAGCGGCTATTAGATAGTTTTGACACAGTATGCTGGAGGCCATATTTAGATTGTGAGCCATGGCCAGAGGATGCGAGAGAGATGCCTTTTGTATGTACTTCTAGATTTTTGATTGGACGGACTACATGGATCCTGGAGAGATTTCTTGCTGGACGAGTATTGCGACAGTTTGGTCGGATTCAGGGTATGCCTGTAGGTTCAGCCATTTATGCACGGCGACAGCCGGAGCTTGCAGTGTGGGGCCCATGGATCTCTTATGAGGCAGCGGTGGAAAAGTTCACCAGTTTAGGAGCACAGATGTGGGATTACCGGGTGGATGTTCTTGATGCAGGGGCGACACTAGAGTATGTACAGTATGTCCTAGAGCATCCACCACCACGTATGTTTGATCCTGATGAGGCCATTGCTCCTATTATTGCTCAGAGACGTCGACAGAGGGACTCGGAGTTAGGAGATGATGATTCAGAGGACAGTGATGATGAGGAGAGTAGTGGAGATGATGACTCAGATGGAGATGATGGTGGTGATGATAGGGGTGGAGATAGAGGTGGTAGGAGAGGCGGTAGGAGAGGTGGCAGAGGAGGTAGAGGAGGCAGAGGTGGACCACAGATGAGGCACACTGACCCATCCCCTTCCATAGATCCGGTATGGTGGTCGAGATAAGTGCAGTACATCTGAGCTTGAGGCTCGATTATCATAGGCATGGGCCTTGATTTCTGATTGCAGTCGGTGACCCGATTACTGCTGAGAGAGATGCAGCTAGACAGCGGGGTGAGCAGGCCATTGCCTTAGCAGATAGCCTACAGAGAGTAGCAGGTAGCACTTTTCCAGGTGACATGATGAGGGAGGTTACTAGAGCTACACAAGAGGTAGAGTTCTATCAGACTAGATATCATGATTCAGTTCCACCTGAGCAGAGAGAGAGCTACACTCAATCACGATCTACTCATGGTCGCTCTCGTACTACTAGCAGGGGTGTGACACAGCCATTACCTCCTAGAGGGCCACCAGGGACCGGCGGAGCAGGTCCATCAGGTGCAGGTGATACAGGTCCATCAGGGGCAGGTGGTACAGGTCCTAGGCCAGCTCCATCAGAGGATAGCTCTGCCTAGTGCATTGTATATGATTCTTTTATGATATTCTGTTGAAACATTTTGTATACACCGTGAGATGATCACATTTTTGATGAAATTATATCTTTTGTAGTTGACATCCTTGTACATTTTGACATTCATTTTTGAGATATATGAAATGCAGCGATGATTTTACATGATATATGATGTGTATCCATATGATGTGTACTATATGATGGTTTCATGATTTATGATATTTATATACATGATTGTATGAGATGAAGTTTATTTGATGAATGAATGTATATAGTATATGATGTATGTAATGTATGCTTTTTATAATTTTCTAATGCAAAAATGTAAAATGTATGAAATGATGTTTTTGTGAATGTCAAAATATACTCAGTCATGTATTTGAAAAGATATAAACATTTGATTCTTTGCCAGCTTTTTAGAAATCTATAAATGCAAAATGCAGATTCTAACATGAATGCAAATCTATACTAACCATGCAGGACATTCATACAATATTGCCATTTGGAGAGCTTATTTATGCTTTTGTATCATCATAGAGCTTTGAAATGTTGAAAGTTAATACAAGCATCAAAGGGTATGTTAGCACCAGTGATGACCTGAGTATTGCTTTCATGATTTTTAATATAGCAAGTTAATACAAGCATCTAGGTATAATTGAACCAAGATGACCTGAGTATTGCTTGCATAAACAGACAAGAGTTAATCCTTTTCCCATGCAAATTCCGAAATGTCATCCATGATACATAGTAGAGCATGTCTCGCGACCAATTTTCATAGTACTAATGATTTCCTCGCAAATAGCAGACAAAGAAAAATCATACCCCTTCCTTGCTTTTCTAGTTCATTACATCATTGAATTACTCCAGAGATATGATAGAAAATCAAACAACCATTCAAATCTTGCTTAAAATACTTCAAACGTTTATTCAGATTAAGATCATCCAATTTGGTTATCATCATTGATATTCTTACTTCAATAGCTGTTTGGATCATGTTGTTTCGATTTTCATTGGCATCAATATGTTTGTGATCGATTTGATACGACAATGTTTGTTGTGTCTAGTCAAACTGTTATTTGTCTGTTTTTGTAATATTCTAAAAGCTCGTTACCCCTCTCTTGTATGTTTCTGCGTTTTGCCCCCAGTGTAAACACAACCTAAAGATAAAAGATATGTACAAATTTCATCAAGCCATGATGAAACCTAAAGATTCCCACTACATGATATGGATAATGAAAGATATATACAGATGATAGACATGGATGGATGATGCTGAAAGTGAAAATAAGACATAAACTAATAAATGAAGGAGCCCATGTTGATCACAAGTAGCGCTTGTTTACCAAGTTTTCACTACTTGTTTTTATTGCACTTTTTCAAGATTTTTCTGATTTTTTATTTTATTTTTTGAGGACTTTTTATGATTTTTTTGATTTTTTTAGGACTTTTTATGATTTTTTTGATTTTTTCAGGACTTTTTAGACATAGAACTTCTTCAGATGAATACTATTGATTGGCTCTTCAAACAGGTCCCCCTCTGATGTGGATAACTGATATGCTCCAGAACCGTATGCTGCTACGATAGAAAATGGACCAAGCCAATTGGGTTCAAATTTTCCTTTCTTTTCTATGTCTTGCTGATTACGTGGATTTTCTCTCAAAACTAAGTCACCCACTTGAAATGACCGTGTTTTAACTCTGTGATTATAACTACGAGACATGACTTGTTGATAACCTTTCAAGTGATCAGCTGCATGTTGGCATCTTTCATCTAATAGTTCGAGCTCTTGGAGACGAGAAACCCTGTAGTCTTCATCACTTATCAATCCCTTAAGTGAAACCCTAAGCGAAGGTATTTCAACTTCTAATGGTAAAATTGCTTCTGCTCCATAGACTAAAGCATATGGTATAGCTCCTGTTGGTGTGCGAACACTGGTTCTATATGCCCACAAAGCTGGGTTGAGTTGAACATGCCAATCATGTCCAGCATCATTTACTGTCTTCTTCAATATCTTCAAGATGGTTTTGTTAGAAGCTTCTGCTTGACCATTACCCTGTGGATAATAAGGTGTAGAGAACCTATGTTGAATGTGAAATCTTTCACAAAGCTCGTCATCTGATTCTTAAAGGTCTTCCATTATCCGTGTAATAAATTAGAATTCCATATCTACAAATATTAATTCGGGATAAATGAGGGCTCTGTTTACGATCACTTGTTAGAACAACTTCAATCCATTTGTAAAAAATACTCCATAGCTGATGATAAATTTATGACCATTTGATGATGAAGGATGTATTTTACCAACAAGATCTAATCCCCATTGAGAAAAAGGCCATGTCGAAATGAAAGGTTGCAGTTCTTGTGCAGGTGCATGAATAAGATTCCCATGGATCTGGCATTTAGAACACTTCTTGACAAAATTAAAAGAATCTTGCTCCATGGTAGGCCAATAGTATCCCATTCTGACAAGTTTCTTGGCTAAAGTCAAACCACTCGAATGAGTTCCACAAATACCACCGTGAACCTCTTGTAAGGCTTTTTCAGATTCGTCACGTTCAAGACATCTAAGGAGTGTACCATCAAGAGCACGTTGATAAAGGATATTGGCAATTAAAGTATAACGGGATGATTGGCGAATGAAATTCCATTTTTGGTTGCGGGATGTCTGAAACCAGATGTTATCTTTCAAATAGGTATAAGTTTTTCCATATAAAGTTGAATCTGAACCAGTCAAATGACATATAACTTGGGTTTCAGGATTATCATATGCGGGAGAAAACAATTGTTCCACCAAGAATTCATACTTGGTTTGATCTTCTGATATTTGTAATAAGGAAGCAATGGTAGCCATTGCATCTGTAGCTTTATTATCAATCCTTGATATTTGTGAAAATTTAATTGACACAAAATATTTCTTATAATCATCCACCATGTTCTTGTATGGTAGTAACTTATCATCTTTAGTTTGATAATCATCATTAATTTGATTAATAACAAGTTGTGAATCACCATAAACTTCTAGCTCTGTAATTTTCCATTCCAAAGCTATTTTCAATCCTATGAGTAATGCCTCATATTCAGCTATGTTATTTGTGCAAGGAAACATCAACTGATATGATCTTGAAATGGTATGTCCTTCAGGTGTAACAAAAAGAATCCACCTTTGGGCATATTGTATAAGATCATCAAAGTACAATGCCCACAGTCCTACGAGATTGTTGTTGTGAACTTGCTCGTAAAGAGCTCAATGTGCAGTGGTTGTATCTTCTTATAAAGACTTCAACCAAGCGATCTACCAGCCTTTGTCCTAATAGCTTTTCGATCTATTGATTATCAAACTCATAGATCATTACCCATTTTGCAAGTCTTCTATTAAAGTAGCTCTGTATGCATTCAATGGATCAATCTTTTCTTATCGGCTTGGTATAGCAGGCAACATATAATGTGCTTTGAGAAGCAAACACTCTTGCAAGACAAGCTTTTCAGTGAAGCGGTATAACTCATGTCTTGGTAAGGTTCTCGATATAATATATAGCCTTTCTTTACACCTTGAGTCTTCTTGTGCTAATCGCCCAAAGATACTTATTTGCTGAAATATAGAGTATGGGTGGCTCTTGGAATAGGTGGAATTAAAATTGGTGAATGCATAAGATATTGCTTGATCTGATTGAATGCTGCTTCACATTTGTCATCCCATTTAAATGGAACATTTTTATGCAATAAATGTGTAAATGGAAAGCTTTTGTCTGCCAATTGAGCTATAAACCTTCTAATAGACTGTAATCTTCCTTGCAATGATCTTAATTGACTGATATTTCATGGTGGGGGCATGTCCATTATAGCTTGTACCTTTTCTGGATCAACTTCTATTCCCTTTTCTGAAACAATGTACCCTAGGAGTTTTCCAGATGTAACACCGAAGACACATTTCTTTGGATTTAGTCGAACATTGAACTTCTCCATTCTAATAAAGATTTTTGACAAGATTTCCAGGTGTTCACCTCGTGTATGAGATTTGGCAAGTAAATCATCAACATAATCTTCCATGAATGTATGCATCATATCATGAAAAATAGTTGTCATTGCTCTTTGATAAGTAGCTCAGCATTCTTTAACTTGATGGCATTACATTCGACCAAATTTTTAGGTATGTAGACAACATTTTATCTTGATCTTCTGGTGCAATTTTTATCTGGTTGTATCCTGAAAATCCATCCATTAATGAATACATTGCATGGCCAGCAGTTAAGTCAACAATCATGTCTATGTTGGGCAAAGGAAAATCATCTTTAGGGCAAGCTTTATTTAAATCCCTGAAATCTGTACAAACTCTGATCCTTCCATCTGGCTTTGAAATAGGTACAATATTGGAAATCCATTCTGCATAGTCAATAGTTCGAATGAATCCAACATCCAAAAGTTTCTTTAATTCTTCCTTGACTAATAATGCAACATGTGGATGCATCTTTCTGAGCTTTTTCTTTACAGGCTTTGTCCTAGGTTTGATAGATAAATGATGCATTATCAGATTAGGATCTAACCCTGGCATATCAGCATATGACCAAGCAAAGTTAATTTGATTATCCTTCAAGAATTGCATGAATTTCTGGACTTCTTCAACTGTTAATGATGCTGCAATTTGCAAAACTTTTGGCTGCTCTGCTGTACTTATGTTGATTGATTCTGTTGGTTCGATCAAAATAGAAGATCTTTCATGACAATACTTGGGAAGAGTGTCAAGTTTCTCATCCTTCAGTGCCTCAAAAAGGTTTTCACTGTCGGATTCGTTCTTTATTTTTCTCTTGTTTTGATCTATCACTGCCATTTTTCGGTTTTCACCAATAGATCCATCTTTTATTTCATTTATTTTGCAGCTAAGAGACTTGACACTCTCCTTATCAAAATTATGAGTATAAGATTCTTGAATAAAACAATTATTTTCTTCATTTGAGGAACAAAGGAAAGTTATAATGTCTTCATCATTACTGAATGTAGGAATATGGATAGGTGCGTCAATGTCCCAATCTATAAGTTCTGGATAAACTAAGGGCATAGGATCATTAGGTTGGGTAAGGTCTTGAATTGTCAAAGTCATGATATGGTTATCATCCTCATGGTAGACAAGGTCTATGATGATATTCTCCTGTTGATTATCAATCTCATTAGAATCTGATTCTTCCTCACTTGAGTCATGATCGCTTTGTAAAACAAAATCAAGTGGAGACCTTGAGCCTTCTCCTTGTATAAGAACAGGTGCATATTTGTGTATAGTATCAACTTGTTTATCCCTCCAAAATTCATCATTATAAATGGTGTCCCATTCATATTCATTAGAATCAGTATCTGAACTATTTTGCAATTGAAAAACTGATTCATGAGATTTATCTGACACAGATCCTCCTTCATGAATTAATTGTGTCTGCTGTGAAGTAGATTCTTCTTTATCTTTTCCATATCCAAGTCCTGTTTTATCACTTGAATGCTTTGAAATAGGTTGAATTGGTTCCACAATTCCTTCTCTTAGTTTCCCTATAGGACCATTCCCTTCATAGCCCATCTTCTGCATGATAGCATACCCCTTACCATATTGTTCTTTAGGCAACTTAATGTGCAAGAGAGATTCATCTTCATCTTTGTATAGCCAATTTAGGATGTCCCTATCTTCAACTTCTTCTTCAGTGGTATTTGCTCTAATGAATTTTCCATCAAACTTTGTGATTGGCATGGAAGCTTGAGATGTAGAAGCGGTTGCAATCTTTTGATTTGATAAAGTTGGTAACCCATGTGATCTTGGAGAAGGAGGTAAAGTAGAAAGAGATAGTGAATATTCACCTACCCCTTTGTCTTTAAACTTCAGTTTAGTGTCAAGATTGTTTGTCAATTCTTGCAATTGGACTTGTAGATTAGAAGAAGAAACAACAAGAGCTTCTCTATTGTGTGGCACAAAGACATCTTGACTCACCCTAAGATTGGAACAAGTTTGGGTACTATTGTAATCAGCTTGTATGGTTATTTCTTGTCCATCATATGAAAACTTGATACATTGATGATATGTTGATGGTACGGCCTGCATATCATGGATCCACGGACGACCCAAAAGTATGTTATAAGACAAATCGCGATCTAGAACCTGACAAAAAGTATTCTTCACAACAGGTCCCACTCTGATAGGTAGAAATATTAATCCCTTAGAAGCTCTTTCTTCATCATCATATGCCTTAATAGTTATCTTCCTTCGTGAATCAATTTCATTTTCTGAAATTCCTAAGGAATTTATCAATTTTAAGGTACAAATATTCAAACCGGCTCCTCCATCTATTAAGACACGTCTAATTCGATGTTTATGGATCATGACTTCAAGATAGAGCGAGGAATTATGTGGATGTGTCATAGAGGCATCATCTTTATCAGAAATGAAAGACAAGTGGGGGAAGATAAATGTCCCACCATGGCTGGAAATTTGTTTGCATCTAGATCAGTATCAACAGTTGTGTTACAAGAGCTTCTTCAAATATTTTCTTGTGTATGGGGATATTTGAGAAGTTCAGAATGGATATTTAAGGCTGATGTTTTTCTCAATTGATCAATGATATCTTGAGTTGGAGAAGAAATAGTTGTTTTAGATGAACTTCCTTTTAAAACAACCTTTGCTTGACCTCTTGTTGTTACATTAACCTGTTGATATTCTTGTTTTCCTTTGATTTTGATAACATTAATCTGATTATCATCTGTGTGAATGTGGCGGATTATATTGTCTTCAACATTATGTATGCTTTTGGATTTGGTATCCGATGTTTCCCCTTTTTGGTAGTTTGGCAAAGGATCTTTGAATGCTTGATGATCATCATTGGTATGATGTCCCTCAATTGTAATGGTACCATTGTCAATTAAATCTTGTACTAGATTTTTCAAAGCTTGACAATTGTTTGTTCTCTGACCTTTACATCGATGATAATTGCAATAATACGAGTCATTCCATGATGGTGGTTTAACTCGTGGCTCATAATCTCTTTGTGGTGGTAAGGTGATAACCTTATTATCAAGAAGCTCCTTGAGAGCAGACTCAAGAGATTGACCCAATGCAGTAAAAGTCCGTCGGTTTGAAAAGAATGAAGGTCTAGACGGATTTGATGTTTGGGCATTGCTAAGATTATTATTGAAATTACCACAATTTTGATTGGTATTTTGATTGGTCATGTTCTCTTGCTTGGAAATTTGTCCTTGTTGATTGTTGTTTCCTTGTTGAATTGTATTTCCTTGTGGATTATTTCGTGGAGCACTTGATAGATTGAAAACAGATGGTCTTGTTCGTAAATTATTTGCATCTACTATGCCATCATTAACAACATTTTTGTTTCTATTCCAAAACATTGTTTTATCGTTATTGTTTTGATTTGATGTACTTGGATTATCAAGTTTTATCACTCCCCTTTTAACCAAGGCCCCTTCAATGGTGATTGCATTTTCAATCAATTTTTCAAAGTTATGAGGACAATGAAGGTTAAGCCTATAGCTTAATTCTGGATCAAGGCTATTGATAAAGATATCCATCTTTTCCTTTTTAGGAATAGGATGAGAATATCGTGCAAATAACTGTCTCCACCTTTGTAAAAATGTAGTAAAGGGTTCTCCTACTTTTTGTTTTACTTTACAAAGATCAAGCATTGTTATTTGATGTTGAATGTTGTAGGAGTATTGTGAGATAAACTGATTTATCAACTCCTCAAAAGTTTTGATAGGTGGAGTGATTTTTGAAAGCCACTCCATGGATTGTACACCTAGACTTCGTTGAAATAATCACATCAAGTAAGTATCATCATAGGCGAATTCAAGACTCATGTTTCAAAAATCCCTAACATGGTCAATGGGATCAGTTTTTCCATTATACCTATCATACTTAGGAATTTCGCAATGTTTTGGAAATGGGATCATTTGAAGACTCCTATCAAATGGATAAGGAGATATGTCTTCCAAAACATATTTCCTTGTTGTACCTCCTTGCATTTCCTTTATTTGCCCTTGTAATTCTTTTATCTGTTGGTTAAGAGCACTAAAGTCATTAGGAGGATTTTCAGGGTTTTGTTTAATCCCCTCTATGTCAAAGGTGTGAGGCAACTTAGCTCCTTGATTAGCTAATGAAAATACTTTTTCTTTATTCGTTCTAATTCTTATAATAGTATGGAATTGGGGATCTTGTTACTTCTTGAAGCTTTTCTTCTGTTAACTCATCAAGATTAAATGTTTCCTCTTCTTTTTCATTTCAGTCACCCATTTTACTGGTTGTGGTTTCTCCCTCGTCTTTTTCCATTTGTTTTTGAGATCTCGTGAAGACAGGCATAGATTTTGCTCCAAATTCTACTCACTTTTGATCAAAAGAGTGAAATAGTGCAATTTATGTGATATATATGAAAGTCAGGATAGAATGAAGATTCTATGACTTACAAAATTTCTAATCTTGTAGCTTGTGTTGTTCCCTAAGTGAAAGGATGAAAATCCTGTTAGCGGGAATATAAGCAAAAGATCAAGAAAAGGATGATTTTGCACTTTATGAAATTTTGATCATGGCTTTGTAAAATGATGGATTTTATGATAGATGCCTAATGTATTCTAAGTTCTTTATTGCAAAATTTGATTTGGACGAGTAGAATATTCGATTGCTGGTTGGGGAATATAACTGAAACGGATGCATTGACTATGGTTATGCCTTTGAGAAAGGGCTCTTCTTTGAAAGTAAGCTTGTGAATACAAGGGTTCTATGGCATAATCATCTGAAAAACCTCTAACACAATCATGATACCTATGAAGAAAGGTTCTATATTTAAGTAAAACTTTTTGACTTTGATATAAGAATCGTTGCTTCTTCAATACTTTCTTGTGATTGAGGGGTTTCTTTCGCTTCTTAATCCTTTTGGAAACGGATTTCTTTACAAACTTTGTGGATTTCCAATCTCGTAACATGAGATTGATCAATGTGATAATGAGTGTTTTGGATGATCTTATCTAAATTAATGTAGTGAAAACACATCAAACAAATTTAAAACAATTGTTTTAAGTCCTATGCTAAACATCAAGTGTATAACCAAAATGTTTTTCAAAAAATGTTTTAACGGGTTTTACACATGACAAGCACTTCAAACAGACTCACTCTTAGTTCTCAAGTAGGTCATCATAGCAATCAACAGCCCACATCTTAGAACTGCGTCGACTCACACAGCCATGTCACCCCCGAAAGGGTGCCCGTGTTTTTGTCTTTTCCAGGTGCGTACTCAGAGTGACGGAAGTGGATACCGGATCCCCTGAGCAAACAATCCTTGGCAGTTATATGGTGAGTATCTTGGGGGTAGATTCTTCCCTCCCCTGCACTGTGATTGAAACAATGTTTGGAAACTGACTCGGTTAGTTACTACACTAGGTTCGTAGTAAGGGTTTCCGTTCGGTGCGGCAAATGATAGACTCCCTCAAGAGACCTCCCTACCTTTAGAACAAAGGCTTTGGGGATGGTTATCAATGCACACTACCGTCAAAAGAGGGTTTCCCCAATTTTGCTTTAAATTTTAGAGTGGGGTGGAATAGCCTGGCTTTGGCTTGAACCCACTTGAGTCGTTCCTCTTGGGTGAGTACTTTTTCCCACAAGAGCAGACTCTCTACAAGGTTTTAACAAAAGCTGTAAAATGCATAAAAGGAAATAGGTGAGTTTGGCATTTTAATCACCCAGTTAAGGGGAGAGCATAGGCCTATCACCGTTGAAACAAAGCAAACAAAGGTTCAATTGTTAAGCACCAAATGAAAATTTTCTAAACTAAGTGAAGATGTTGCTTCACATAAAAAGAAAATTCATTTTAAGCCCAAATTGAAAGATGAAGTGTCTACCCTAGGATTGCTTCGTTTTACCTTAGATGACTACCCTAGGATTGGTTAATTTTATGCTTAAAATGACTACCCTAGGATTGGTTCTTTTTATGCTTTAAATGACTAATCTAGGATTGGTTAATTTTATGCTTTAAAATTATTAACTATCTGCGGCTGCGTCGAAATTAGTTAAACTAATCTAGAGTTACAGATTACAGAATACATTCTTTAAAAATTTGTGCTGCAACAGGCATTAAAGGCGTTGCAAGAAGCTTTACGGGCGCTGCAAGACTGATTAAGGGCACTGCAATACTAATTAGGGGCGCTGCAAGATGGATTATGGGCGCTGCAATAATGATTATGGGCACTGCAAAGATGATTACAGGCGCTACAAAGATGATCACGGGTGCTGCAAAATGGATTATGGGCGCTGCAACAGACTTTAGATGTGCTAAACTGGAGATGACATTCCCGAAACGTGTCATCTGCGCTATTCCACTGTTTTTACCTGTAACCTGTCAAAAGAAACTGCAAATAAAACATTAAAAAGGGGGCAAGAGCCCCACGGTGGGTGCCAAAAATGTGTTATGTTTATTTATGTTAATCTAATTGAAAACAAAACACTAAATGAAACCTTAAACTAAAGAAATTGAAATAAATTTAAACAAACAAAATCTTCAGAACCGTTCCATTTTCTCTATCTACAGTGATTCTTTAGAAGCTTTTGCTCTCAGATTGTGTAAGCTTGGCTTCCTTCAAATGGCAACTTGTAGAACGAGAATGCAAATGAAAATCTATTCTATATGCTGGTGAATATGAGATTGCTGATACGGATATGGACAGGGGCTGTGATTATGCACAAGGGTTGTGAATGAAAGATATCATGATTCTATTGCTATTGCTATGATTCTATGTTATCTATGCTTATGAAAGTACTCTATGAATGCTAATACAACTTGCAATTTGGCTATAGTTTTCCTGCTTAAAATTTCTATATCATTTGAAGCTCCCGGCAGCTGTATTTATAGATTTTTGCAGGCTCCATCCCGACTGGCAAGAATCTACGGCTATGAGATTGTCTGGTAAGTTTGAATGGTGAGAGATGGAGAGGTTGAGAAGAAAATGGGAGAGGTTGAGAGGTTGGAGAGAAGGATGGATTCCTGTCTTCAACCCACGGGAACAAGCCTGCACAGAAACAGAGAAATTTAATTTTCTGTTTCAACCGTTTGCTTCCCGGGAGTTGAAGATAAATCCCAAATTAAATAAATAAATACATTTATTTAATTTATTGCATTTGATTTTTGATTTTTAAAAACTATGGAAGATTTAATTAAATATTTTGAAATATTTAATTGTAATATGACTTTAGAAGAATTTGAAATTTTAGAAGATTTAATTAAATATTTTTGGAAATATTTAATTATAAATAGATTTTTGAAGAATTTTGAAATGATTTTGGAATATTGAATTAGAGGAAATAATTAAATATTTTGGAATATTTAATTGTAAATGATATTTAGAATAAGAATAATATGTTAATCTTTATTTGAATAAGATATTCAAACAAAGATTATCGATAATTAATATAAATAAATCGTAATATTTATTTAATTAATTAAGAAATGAATACGAAAAGATGATTAAATAAACTTATTTATTTAATCAAAATAAAAGAATGAAGAAATATAAATAAATTATTTATATTTATTTATACGCAGATAGAATTCAAAGATTTTAATTAAATATTAAAAATATTTAATTAATTACCAGACAATATGATGTGACCATTTTTAGGTGTATACACATACCATTAAATTTGAACATATGTATGGAGCAATTATATCATCAAGCTTCTTTAACTTTTGAGTCCCTTCTTCTCCAATAATTTTTTTAGTATTGGAGTAAGGTTGTATTTCTTCTCGCACTTCATTTGGAATCTTTGAAATTTTTCTTGTCTTTGTATTCATCATTGCCCAAGTGCTATATTAAAATATGATTAAATTAGAATCAAGATTATTTTCATATATTCACCTAACTAAATTCATATGCAAACCCAAGAAACATCTAGATAATATATCATATGTATAAGTAATCTCACCTATTTGCTTGTGCTAGGACAAGATTTGTTTTTATATCACGGGCAATCCAATTCCATTGCACACTATTTTTCCCGATGCATCCACCCATGTATCTATCTCCATAATATCATCCCTATAGAACCCAAATATTAGTCTTGAGAAATTATGATAATGCAATGTTTATGAAATCAACCCTTTTGTCTTACAATTTTAGGCAAACTTTCAACCATGATTACCTTAGATGGCAAAGATGATACAAGGAAGTAATTAAAGAAGACCAGATTTATTAAATAAAATTTTCTATTGAAAAGGTCAAGAATCCTAAATTATATTTATTTGAGAAAAAAACCTACAACTAAAATGTTTAAAATTTAATGTCCAATATATAATTTTCCAATCCTCTAAATCAACCATATCCCTATAATAATTTATTAATAATGTTATATATCTAATAACAATTTCAATTTTTTTTTTAAATTATACAAAAAAACTAAGCATACTAAGATCCATATCAAAACACTAAATAGAAAGACAATCATATTGCTAAACAATAAATACAATTACATACAACAAAAACACATAAAATTATACTTCATATTTCAATATATTCTTACACAATATTTTTAATCATACAAATTTAAAATTCCTAAAATTACAATTACAAATAACAATATCATATTTTGTGCATTAAAAAGTTGAATTCATCCAAATGTTTAATAAATCACCCTTCAAACACCTACACCTAAGAATCGCAAAATTTGGGAAAAAAAAATTAAAATTGAATTTTCACTTTAAGTCATATATTGACCTAAAAAGAATTAGATCTTACATGCCGAAATATTTGACAGTAGAAAAAACATGTATGATTTCAGACGAGACACCTAAACAAGGGAAAGCTTAGAGTATGCTATTTACATCAAAATGTCAAACATGTATAATTTCAGATTAAACACCTAAACAAGTGAAAGCTTAAGAGTATACTATTTACATCATAATATCTTACTCAGAACGAGAAAAAACTTAACAGAGTTCAACCTATTTTTTCGAAAAGACAAATATTAATATAAATAAGACAAATAATACCATGAGGGATAACTTTCTACTTGAACTTGAGTACGAGCAATCACCCATATGAGATTTCTAAGACTCATCTCACGGGTGATACCAAACCCGTCTCCTGCTGGCCCCGAAAGACAAACGCTGTTCACGGCCGTTTCCTGCTGGCCCAGAAAGACAAATAATATATGATTAGTATAAATCGGCTCCTTGATAAAAAGAAATCATTGAACCAAAAATTGCATTGGATTATCTAAACTCATATGAAAAGGTCCTGAAACCATTCATAAGTAGAATATCGGTAATAATGGCAAAGTCTTCACCTACCTGAAAAAGGTTCATCACGGTTTCAACAGAAACTGTTTCATCTGGACCAATCTCATATGATCTTATTGCAAAACATTGCCTGAACACCAAACTGTCTTCCACAAACCTTCCCATCCAATCTAAACTCAACCTTTTCCTGCTTTCTTCTTCAACAAAATCATTCAACCCAACATTAATATTATTCACGTTCAAGCTATTCTCATTTATCTTCACGCCACCCGGAGGATTTGGGTTTGCTTGAACTCTCCTGTAGAGTGCTGATGATTTCTTGGGCTTCACGTCGAAAGCATTCGCCCTCACCATTCCATGCAACGAAGGAGACGAAGATATCATCATTGCTGCTGCACTTACTGCCATTTTGGGCCCTTCAAAGTTCAGAACTCTAGCAAGCCACTATTGTGTCGATATATCGACAAGATATTTCTATACATATATTTAGTTACATATTTGAAGTTCACCTCAACAAAAAATACCTTTTATTTATTCATACATATTTTTAGCTAGCCTCAACAAAAAAAATAAGTTATTTTTATTGAGATGCACTAAATTTTGTTCATTGCTCTTATCTAACAAGATAATACTCACTAGGTCATTGGCATGTAATGGCGACAGAGGCGACGAAGGCGACAAAGGAGAGAGGAGGAAATTTTGAATATGCAGATGATGCAGATGAAGGTAGCAAGGATGAGGAGGACCCGGATGGCGGTTTTTTGTGCCGTTTCACCTTGCAAGCTTTTGCAGATGTTGTAGAAGTGTCTGAAGTGGGGTGGAGGGGTTATTGTTGCCTTTCTTCTCTTGGTGTTGTTTGTGCGTTAGAGAGGTGTGGAGCTGCGCGTGGAGCTAGGCGTGGAGTTGGATACAAGATTAGCTTTGTTATGGCCTACTTTGGGTTATGCCTCTTGGCTTTTTCTGCCCTTCGGGGCTTCCTTTGGCTCTCGGTCCTTAGTATTTTGGTTCTTGAGGATGGCTCTATTATTTCTACTATGAATTGTGAGGCTGGTGGTTTTATTGGGGTTTGTGGTGGGTGTTGGCCTGCTAAACTCCATGTGTTTGTGGGTGTTGTGTGGGTTCCTTTTTGTACCTTTTTTCTGGCTACCTTCTTTGTAGTGGGTGTGCATTGGCTTCTTTGTGGTTTTCTGGTTGTAGAATGGGTTGTTTTTTGCTCATATTCGGCATAATAGAAAGGTTTGGTGCTTCCTCATGCTAGTTTATTTTGTCTCTAGCTTCTTCTTGGGTGTTCTTCACTTCTTCCTGCTATTTTTTTGGTGGATCTATTTTGTGGGTTTTTGTTCTTGGTGTGTTCTAGGTTCTTCCTATCCCCTCTCTGTGGAGTGGTGGTGTCTCCCTTTGGCTGGGTGTTTGGAATTTGGCCCATCTCTGGCTCTAACTAGCATGTCGAGGTTGCTTGGTGTTCTTTCTTGTTGGCCCTTCTCCTTATTTCCTTCTTGTTTGGGGGCCCCTATTCCTTTTGGGGTTTGGTTGTTCCTGTTCATTCTAAGACTGGGAATCTTCCTTTGGTGGTCTTTCAACCTGTGTTTAGTTGTGCTCTATGTGGCCTTGTTTTCTCTAGTTGAGTTTCTATTGTGGCTTGGTTCTCTCTGGCTGAGTACCATTGGTCCCTCTTTGTTGAGGTTGTAGTTTTTCCTCTTGCCCCCAGGTCGTTGATGCTGAGGTTTGTGGTCTTCTTGAGTTTCTCCATGTTTATAATCTAATGGCTTAGTTTTTTTGGTCTATTATGAAGGCTCTGAATTGGGTGAGCGAGTGGCTTCTTGTTGGGTTATTGTTCAAGTTTTTTTGGAAACCCAAATGAGTTATTATTTCAAATCTATTAAGGTGGACCTATGGTGGTTATTTGAGACTCTTCTCCTCATCCACAATTTGTTTCTGGTGCAATGTTTATTGATGGATGCTAAAGATGCATGTTGGGCTACTGTGTTGGCTTTCTCCTCTGGTCCTATGGAGGTGGACCTCCCTCAATTATTCTTATTGAGGTGGTCAGTTCTCCTATGGAGGTGGAGGTGGATGGTGCTGGTGATTTCTGGCTATGGTGGCTTTGTTGTTCGTATCATCCTCTCCAAAAGTGAGGAGCTCATGGTTTCAGAGTTGGCTTCCTAGTTTGAGCAGTGGCTTTGTGCCCAGTGGTTTGTTGTGCGAGCTCCATCTCCCCTATTGAGGTGGGGTTTTTGGATTTGCTCAAGTTTTTGATTAGGGGTCTGATGGTGTCTTACACCATTATGCAAATTATCTTTCTTGGCTCAGTGGTGTCTTCCATGAACGGCTAGTTTGTTGATGCCTGGCAGTTGCAGGTAGGTTTTGTGTGTATCTAAAAGGGTTGTTAGTCCCAATTAAAACCAGGTTGTTAAAGGGTCTCAGGCCCTTACTTGTTTGTAAGATGCAATGTGTGTATTCATGTTAATATTTAGAGGCTATTGTGGGGCTATTGTTGGTTTGTGATGTATTTTAATTGTAGCTTGCTTTTCTTTGTATTGGGTTTCAGGCCCCATCAAAACTTGTTTTACACCCCTAATAAAAAACAAGATAACACTCACTCAATTATGAACCATATCAATAATTGTAAAGGAAAACATGAATTTCTAGAGTCAGTCTAGATTAATTGAACTAGTATAAATCTCTTAAATATATCTATCTAAAGAATCATAAGAGATAGAACTCTTGAAACCTATCTAACATATATGGTGGATTTAATATAAGTGTTGTGAGAAATATCTTTTGACATCTTTTTATTAGATACATTTGATATATTATGCTAGTAGTATACTTACTTTCCATGTTAACTAAGAATGTTCATGTAATTTGAAATACATGATCATATTACATTCACACACTCATCAAAAGGAAAAATACTCTTCTCCCAACATACCAACAAGATTTTAGTATAGATGTTTTAGTTTTCTTTAAAAAATTACCTTCTATTTATTCATTCATATTTGATATTGGCCTAAAAGAGTGTGCATTCTATTTATGTGGGATGCATTTATTTTATTTTATTTTCCTTATCTAACAATAGCACACTTTCTAAATTGTAATCCAAATCTTCAATTATAAAGGAAATTACATATTGCTAGAGTCAAAATAGGTTGGTTAAACTAGGATAAATATCTTAAATGCATATCTAAAATATTTTGATAGATGTAACTCCCAAATCCTATCTGACCTATACAACATATTTAATATAGATGTCTCAATAGTAATATCTCTTGGTATATTTTTGATAGATTTATTTATGATATCTATGCTAGTAATTATATTTGCTTTACTTGTTAGTCAATTTAATGTCTGTATAATTGATATTAATGATCATGTTAGATCTACACATACATCAAAGTAGAGATAAAATACTGTTGTACCAACAAACTTGTGTTTTTTAGTTAACCTCAATAAAAATATGTCTTTTATTTATTGGTATGTGTTTAGTTGGCCTAAAAAAAAAAACTTGGGTAAAAGCACAAAGTTGTGTCACACTTTCAGCCAACATATCAGCACAACTGAATTTAAGTATTTCTAACTAAAAATCAATTTTGGTCAAACATATAATCTATAGTAAGATTCATTCTAGCTAAGTTAAATACTTCCACAACTTTTTCAACTAAAATTGTTGGCTAAAAGTATATGGAGCACCACTTTGAGTCCAATTTACCAAAAAAAAAAAATTATTTTGAAAAACTGGAAGTTTCAGTAACTCATGCTAATGTAAATGACCTTTTAAAAAAATATATAAAAATACCCTTTTGTAGATCCATAAGTGTAGTTTTCAAAAATATATTTATTTTAATAATTTAATTATTATTTATATTTTATTTTTTATTTTTACTAAAAGTAGGTTATCAACACAAAATATTAGGTTCATTACCATGCCAAGAAAAAATACTAAAACTTATTAAAAAAAATTGAAAGAAAAATTATGCACTAGATAAAAGAATCTATTTCAAGATGGTATAATTTTTTTTCCATTTTAGACAAATATTTAATATGAAAGTTGACATCCCATGAAAACAATTGTTTTTTTATTAACAACATTTTAATATTTATTTAAAAATATATATTTATCAAAATTAGAAAAAAATATATTCATTGCACACTAAAGTTTCAAGTTATAAATAAACACAAAAAAATTGAAAGAAAAGAAATAAAATTTACTATAAAAAATTTGACGTCTCATGCAACTTCATTTTTTCAGCATTTTATCAACGACTAAATTATAGTGTTAATTTATTAAAAAATAGTTTAAAATATTTTTTTTTCATTTTTTTTTTAAAATACAAACATAAAATATACTAAAAAATACACATTTTACTAGTTTACATCATTTCAAAATTCAAAACATATATGCCACATTTTAGTTATTCAAGTTCAAAAGTTGGATCAGTGTTTGCTATTTCCTTTATAAAGTGTGACACAACTTTGTGCTTTTACCCACCTTCTATTTATTAGTATGCACTAACTATTGTTTATTATTATTACCTAAAAGGGCTAAAGTTTCTCAATCATGAGCCACATTGAAAATTGTAAGGAAAATATAATTTCTTAGAATTAATCTAGGTTAATTAAACTAGCAAAGATATCTAAATTAGTTATATCTAATAGATTTTGAGAGATATAACTCTCAAATCATATTTAACCTATGTGACATTCAATATAATTTCCTTGAGTATGTTAACTAAGAATGTTCATGTAATTTGAAATACATGATTATGTTAGATTCACACACTCATCAAATACAAGGTAATATTTTGAATGTGATAACCATCTTAAGAGTGATATTTTTGAACATTTTATAAATAGATATTTTAAAGTATTTATGTTAGTAGTTATAATTTCTTTTCATGTTAATTGAGAATGTCTATGTTTATGCATTTGAGATGTTTATGCTAGTAGTTGTACTTGCATTTCATGTTAGTTGAGAATGTGTATATACTTTGAAATACATGCTCATATTAGACTTGCACCGTAGAAAAATGGCCCCTTGTCATTTTCATGGTATTTTAGGCCTTTCTTCATGATGTTTGATCTATTTTTCTTTGATTTAATGCTCTAATATGGCCTGAACATGCATATTTAGGTACTAAAATTCAAATAATGACATCTTGTGCAGGTGTTGTGAAGTGTTGTAAAGCATTTCTACACTCTTCTAGACTTTATTCATTACAATTCACTTAAAAACCACCTTTTCATCACTTATCAAGTCCTATTTTGAAGTGTTGTAAAAACCTGTAACAAGGTTTCATGCTTCTCTAGGCATAATTTCACTATTTACACCTTTCGTATGATTTATTTGACCCCTTTATGCCCTTATAAGCTTTAATTAAGTGTATTTTTGAATGTAAACCCAAAAAACAACATTAAATGTGACTTAATTCCCAACACCCATTTTTAGGTCCAAGGTGGGACCCATTCACCATGGATGGTGAATGAGTCTATGCTCAAATCAAAAAATCAGAATTTCCTTTCAGGTTTTTATAAAATCACTTGATGTCAGCCTATGATGAGGTATTAATGGGTTACTAAGGCACAAGATTGTATAAATAAGTGTTTTTATCCTCACTTTACATCATCCATTGACATCACTTCAAATTTTCTTCAACAAGGGTTTGGTAAGTTGATAGTATTTGCATGTTATTTTTTTTATCATTCTCTTTCATTTCATTATTTCATTAAGGGTTTGATTACCAAAGTGGGGTTTGACCAAGGCAAACCCCTATTCTCTAACCCTCAACCATTTTTCCCCTCTTGCATGTGTGTTTGCAAAATTTTGTATGCAGATTTAACAAGAATTTAGGTGTTGAAGAGTGGTCAACAAGTCAACTAGGTGCTTCAATTCAAATCAACCATATTTCAAGCTTGGAGAAGGTATTTTGTTCGTTTCCTGCAAAATTGACTTCGACAACCTGACAAGCAGACAACCTTAGATCCGGTGCTACATAATTGTCCTCTAATTTCTCAAAATTTTGGGAGAGGAATAATTTTCCACTAGTGACGAATGAGTCCCACCTTAAGGCTAAAAATCTAAGTTTTTTCATATTCTAGATCTTGACACTCAGAAACTTGTTCCTGACAGTTTTCATCAGAAGTAGGATTGATTCGCCATCAGTGGTGAATGAATCCCACTAGTGAATTTCTATGATTCCAGAAAGAATTCAAAACATTCCAAAATCTTCATCATACCTCCAGGTGCACACTGATTCAGCTCATTTCTTTTTGTTCTGCACTTATGCATTCATAGCTCTTTGTTTGCATATCACATTGTGTTTTCTAGCATAGCATAAATCTTAAGTTTTGCATACATAATCAGTCATTTAGATCACTTAATTGCACTTCATTCATTTCATTTAGCCTAAACATCATACATTGCATAATTTGAATTAACCTAGCTAGCATTTTTGGCCCACCTCTCTCCTTTTAAGTGAAAACCCTAGAAGAGTTAGAAAGTCTTGTGGTGCCAAAAATCTATGGTTCATTTTGGTGAACCTACATTTTGAACACTTTACATTTCTAATTTCAATTTCATCTTGCATCCTAGATTACAATTGCATCAACATTCAATTAGGGTATTGTTTTGTTTTTGCATTCTAGGGTTTTTCAAATTGCACTAGTGAAAGATTCATTTAGCTTTCATTTTTGCATTGCATATCATTGAAAGCACTAAAAAATTTGCATTTGCGTCCTTCTTTGCAATCTAAACAGCATTAGAATCACATAAATTGTTTTGAAAAACATAAAAAAATCTCATATTGGGACTCATTTGCCACCCTGGGCGAATTAGTCCACCTGCACTTTTTAAATAGCATTTTCAAACATTTTTTGGCATTTTTCTACATTTATGTTTTTTGTAGTTACTTCTTTGTTATAGTTAGCACAATTTTTGTTATTTTCATTTAGAACTCCTAGATTGCATTGCATTTTCATTCACCCCATCTTTTGTGGTACTTGTATGAGTGTTTGGTGCCCCATTGATAATACTTTAGTGAGATGAAGTTCTAGACTCATGGCCTCCTACGATAACACTTTTGTTGTGGACCTTGGGATCTCCAAAGCTCCTACTCCTAGTATGGACAATGGTGCATTAGGCATGGCTAACACCACTTCTATTCCTTCACCTTTCCATCCAATGAATGTTGACACACAAAAAAACTCCATCCCGCAAGAAATAGTCATTAATATTCATGAGGATTTTGCACACTTACAACAAGACTTGTCCCTTGAAAAAATTTCCATCACTTCCATACTCGTGATTAAAAACCTTCACCGATTGATTGAAAGTGATGATGGCTTACAAGTTATGAAAATAATTGCTGATATTTACAATAAACATGCCTCTTCCACTTCACAATCTACAAATATTCTTATAATCCAAGGAGGACCTCACATTCCTCCCCCTTCAACCATAGCATCCATACCAACTTATACAACCCCTCAGGTTACAACAACTTTGTAATAGGTTAGTCATGTGGCTCCTTCTTTTGCAATTCCAACTAGCATTCCTAGTTCTCTTGTGGCATCACAAATCCCCTCCACCACCTTCACTCCTCTTAGTGTTCCTTTCACATCTCCTAGCATTGCATACACTCCATCACCATTTTCTCTTCCATATCAAACTACTTACCCTGACTCTATTCTTACACAACTCCTTAACACTGTTTCCTCTATGCAACAAAAAATTTCCACCATTAGTCAAGGTCAAAATGCTCCACCCACATATCATGTTTGTAGTAGTCCCTTATCCTTAGAAATATTACACACCCCGATGCCACAATGGATAGAAATGCCTAGGTTTGAGAATTACGGAGGTAAAGGAGACCCTATCAACCATGTCAATGCTTATACATCTTTATGTAGTGATTTTGTCCTTAATGATAAATTATTAGCTAAAAATTTTCCTCAGACCATAAAAGACACTACATTGGAGTGGTTTCCCAACTTACCTAATCATTCAATCCAATCATTTAATGAAATTTTGGATGCCTTTGCAAGTCCCTTTCAATTTAACATGACTCCTAAAAAGACAATGGCTTATCTCGTGCGATGTAGAAAAAATATCGACGAAAAATTAACTGATTTCATTTCACATTATCAGTCATTGTATGCTCAAGTTTATGTCAAAATTCTTGACTCACATCTGCAAAAGATGTTTATCAAAAAAATTCACACAAACCTTCAAGATAAAATAACTATGATGAAATTCCCTTTATTCATGCACTTATGCACAACCCTGTGTGAATATCATAACTCGGTTTCAAGTCATGATTCAAAGTCCACTTCTAACAAAGCTGAGAAGTCTGATCAAAAAAATCAAAACAATACACAATTTTTTTGCAAACCAAATAGAGGCTTTTTATAGTTCAATCTGCCTCCTCAATCGCAAACCCAACCTATTCCAAGTCCAGTGGCAGTTGTTAAAACAATAGTTCCTTATATGTATGGGGACCCGAAGAGACAATTTACTCCCTTACCTGATACCCTCCATAATACAATGAACCAATTTCTCCAACAACAAATGGTCACCTTGCCTATTGTCAAACTGCTTGATACCACCAAACCTTTACCACCCACCTTTAAACCAAATTCTTATTGCCATTTTCATCGCCAAAATGGCCATGACATCAAACAATGTAAGCGTCTCAAACATTTGGTTCAAGACCTTGTTGATTCGGGTTGTTTATCCATTGTAGATGTTAATGATCACGGTAATAAATCTATTGCACCCCCTAACCATAATTTACAAATTTTCACCAACCCCATGCCTAAAAACAATATTTCATTTTTCAAGGCTAGTGAACCTTCAAACACTAATGTAATGAATGTTGATACAACTAGTGAACAACATGATATAACTCCTAATGTTACCCAAGATAATCCTATGGATGAACTTGTGGGTACGATAGATGTTATCCCTCATAAGGGCCCAACCAACAAAACTCTTGATATCACTTTTTCTTCTAAAGATATACTTAAAAAGCTTCTTGATGGTTGTCTTTACATAGCTGGTAGAATCTATGATAAACCCACCAATGGGATATTAATAGATCCCGCTTGTGGCAAGAATGTGATCACAAAATAGTTTTTAGTATTACATGAGCTTTATCAAGAAGAATATGATAAGCCAACTGCATGGATTAAAACACATACTATTTTTGCATGCCCTACGATCGGGTCGATTGTGCTCCCATTACAAATAGGACCCAAAACTTTGGATGTAACATTTTCTATCATTTCACAATCAAACCAATTTCGTTTATGGCTAGGCCATTGTTTGCTTTGCTCAATGAAAGCGGTCCTTTCTATTGTTCATAAGTGTTTAAATTTTTTGCATGGAAATGAAATATATACCATACATCATAGTGGCTTTAACCCATTATCTTCTAAAGTTAATTTCTCCTTAGAATCTTTTTGTCCTGGACCTATCAAACCCATTACCCCTCATAAATATTTCTTTTTCATCGCCTATCAAAAGTTCAAAGCGAAACAAATAGCCCAGTTGTCTTTTCATAACCAGTCCTTGTCCACTTTCACTCCTCCCATCATAGATGAAATGATGCTTCCACCCACACTTGAACATGACCAAGCAATGCAACTTCTTGAACAACCAAAAACAAACACTTCCCCTTCATCGTCAAAACTACCTAGAGAAAGTGAAACTAATCCCATCATGCCTCCTCGAATTAAACAAGTGTATAAAGATAGAGAGAAAGTGATTGACCCATCCTCTTTGGTTTCTTCTATTCTTCCCCCTCTGGAAGAAAAGGAACCTATGATAACTCAATCCACTCTCACACCTCAGCAGCTTCAAAATAGAATCAAATGAAACCATGGTGCTAGGGAACGTTAGTGTCGTCGTCGTCTCCTTGCTTGTCAATCTTGCATGGAAGAAAATAAAGAAAACCAACCTCCACATTTGATAGAAGTAATAGATGACCACCCTCCTCCTAACCCACCACAAGATAGTCCAATCCAACCTTTCCAACAAAATGAACCAATCCAACAGCCGTAAATTTTGATACATCCTTCCTTAGAAATCACCCTTCATCCTCCCATCGTCATCAATCTTGATGATGATGATGATGATTTGGATATCACAAAAATAGATGAAGTGCATAACAATCTAAACTCTTTATTTTCATCTACCATGAGCTTAAATGATAAATCCTCTCAACCAAGTGAAGAACTTGGTACATCTCCTAGTTCAGCCTTTGCAATTCTTCCTTTAGATAGTCAACTGCCCTCACAATACACTGAACATGATTGGGAGGTGGATGACTTGTTAGATGGCTGATTTGCATTCGCTTGACTATCCTTTTGCATTTTTTTCCTTTTCTTTTCTCTTTCTTTTGCAATTGTATGTGTGTATCGTGTTCCCCTGTATTGTGTGTTTGATGTTCCCTCTCTTTTTGCACTTCCTCTATTTGTACCCCTATTCTTCTTCTATATGTCCCATACATTTCTCTCTTTACTTTTACTTTTGTTTTGTTCTCCTTTAGAGGATGATGCAAAGTGTTGAGATGCCCTATCATCTTCATGTTGACCCAAAGGTTACTTTTCTTTATTTCCTTTTTTATGTTTCCTTTGGGGATGATGCAAAGTGTTAGGATACCCTATGTCTCTTCCATGTTATTAAAGGTCCCTTTCTTTTATTTCCTTTATTTTGTGTTCTCCTTTTAGGGATGACACAAAGTGTTGAGACACCTTATGTCTCTTCCATGTTGACCCAATCGGTCCCTTTTCCTTTTTACTTTTTCTTTTCTTATGTTTTTACTTTTGGGGATGACACAAGGCATTGAGACTGAAATGTCTCCTTCATGTTGACCCAAATGCTTTTTGCCTTTTGTTTTCTTTTCACTTGTTTTTTCCTTTTGGGACAATGCAAGGTGTTGAGATCGTAATGTCTCTTCCACGTTGACCCAAAATAGATCTTGTTTTTCTTTTCTTTTCACTCTCTTTGTGTCATTCTTCTAGTTCTATGTGCTTTGGGGAATGATGATAGTTATGAGCTCTTTAACAAAAACATTGCAGCAATGAACATACTGACCCCAAATCCATAGATACCTTATGTGTTTGGCGTGTTCCTTTTGTTTTCTTTTTCATCTACATGGTATAGCCTTACTCAGAAACATATTACTTGGCATAGGGCTTTCCATGTTGGCTCTCATGTCTTGCTTTCTTTTTTCATCTTCTTTCATTTGCTACTTTAAAGTAATTTCTCACAAAATAGTGTGTAGTAATTCCTTTAAAGTGGGGAGCATACATTACCATTAATTCATTTGTATTCTTGGTTCTTAGTGTAGCCTTGTCATTCATATGATGTGTTTGTCACTTTGTGGATGACATTGGGTTTGATGTCCTTCATAAGTATGATCTATCTTAGCATATTACATTCCTCTTAGTGGCCTAATGTGATGCACTACATCCCCTAAGTTGTGAATATTTTATTCTTTGATTGGTCCTCTCTTGGAGACATTAGACACAATGTTCCATAAGTGACTAACCTCGCATGAACTTAACAAGACTCCTTTGAACATCTTTTCACATTTTACATTTCACATTTTTACATTTT
>VDFB02017829.1:0-45567 GCA_007258455.2 Sequoia sempervirens
GAGAGGCTTGAATAGAAATATCCTTAGAATTGCTAGTATCAAGTATTAATTACCAAGTATTAATTACCAAATGGAAATTGACAATAATGAAACAATGACAGGTAGACTAGCTAAGCTCTTACAAATAGATGAACTAAGAATTGTCAAACAAAATAAAATGAGTACACACCAAAGAATGGTGAAATAAGGTTCAAAAAAATTCAAGATTTTAAGGTGGGAAACTTCATGTTCAAATGGGATGGGAATGAGATAGAGCTAGGACACCATAACAACTTGGACTCTCTTTAGTGTATATCATACATTATATTTGGTTGCAAGTAGGCTAATGTATTTGAACTCACAACACTTAATTGACATGCATTACAAACTTATGAATGTGGTTCATCTCAATCTATATCTATAAATGGTTTCTCCCGCCCGTAATATATCCATATGCAGATTTCAATTTTCATTTGCGTGCGTATTCCCGGCTTGTGCCAAAACAAGAGCTTTTGAACATCCGTCGAAAATAATGGAAGGGCGATTATTGTCACATATCACAGTTGGAAATGCTCTGGTAAACATGCATGCAAGAATGTGGAAGCATAGAAAGGCACGCGTAAACCTGAGATCTTACACTTACTATAAATTTACCGTATTAACGTAAAACAATGCTTAAAAGGAGAGATAAAGAAATACTAATCAGCACGCCCAATTCGATGAAGAAAAGATCCACTTCCACAATTTCACAGCAGAAAACAGACGATCAGAGAACCCCACTTCTGCCGTTTTACATCGATAACGGGACTCTCTTGGCATGCTTTAATGTCTATGTAGTTTGATGATTTTCATGTTTTTAAATAAAATACTTTTAGTTGTGTGACTTACACAAAATTGTATATGTTTATGTTTTTGTTTTACAACATTTTGTGTTTGACATACCTAGTTTGTTTTAAAAAAATATTTTGTATTGTATAAACTATTCACGCCATTTTGATTAATATTGGATCATTTGTGGAAGAAATTATGGAGCATTAGGAGAGAAATTAAGGCACTTAACAATACATCAAATTGTTATGTACCCAAGGATATGATAATTTAAGGTATTTAGGTATTTAGCTAGCTTTGTAGATTGTTAGTAAGGAAAAAGAATAGCATAATCATGTATTATTGGGATGGATGTTATCTTTCCAAGTAGGTGTAGATGTGCATTTTAAGTAGAATATGATGAGTTTCAAAAGTGATTATAATCACATGATTGTTCCATTAAATTTCATAAGGAAAATAATAGCTAGAGTAAGTCCATATCAAGAACAAGAACTTGATGAAATTTATTTTATTACTTCCAACAGTTAAAATATGTTAGATCATGAACTTGAATCAATCATGAACTAGGAAAGTGATAGAAATATGGTTTATGAATAAGACTTGTAAGGAAAAGCATGCAAAAATATATAATGTGCCTCAATCTATTATCAACTACAAGATTATATTAGATGTATTCCCTATTCAAAAACTTCTTGATGGGTGTTCAAGGCTACTCCTAAGGTACCAATAAAGTGTAGGCCTACATAGGCCAAAATTTATTAAGAGCTAACTATGTAAACCTCATATATAAATAATCAAAGGAAGTATTAAAAAAACACTATGAGGTAAATTCTAATAACCTAGATTGAAACCACTATCTTATGGCTCTTTGCGAAAATTCAATGATCTAATTCTAAATAATTTGAGTATGGGAGGTTGTTGCTTGAATTCTTTATAATAAGTCTTAGAGTCCCATCACAATAATTTATCTATCAAGACTATCCTTTGAGACTAACTTCCTTTGTAATATTGAAGCCTATTTTTATTTTCAAGTCTTAATAACTCTTAACCATCAATTCCCCAAGAAAACTCTTGACCATGGACGTCTTAAAGTAAATCTCTAATTGAAACATGTCCCTAAGAGGAAAGAAGCCTTGGCAAGATTCCTAAGACAAGACAAAACTATTTTCATTACTCTATCAAGTGAAATCTAAGCAATTGATTAATCAAAGTTAATCATGCAGTGATGCATATCCTCAAAATGGAAGTATGAATGTTGCCCCTATATATACTAGAATTGATCAAAGGAATTATTAACAATTTAACTCCTTGAGGTAAATTCTAATAGCCTAGGTTGAAACCACTATCTTATGGCTCTTTGTGAGATTCAATGATCTAAAGTCTAAATAATTTAAGAATGGGAGGTTGTTGCTTGAATTAATTATAATAAGTCTTAGAGCCCCTTCATGAGAATTTATCTATCAAGGCCATCCTTTGAGACTAGCTTCCTTTGAAATATTGAAACATATTTTTGTAATGACTCCTAACCATCAATTCCTCAAGAAAATTCTTTCTTATTGATGTCTTATAGTAGATCTCCCTAATGGAAATATGTCACCAAGAGGAAAGAAGCCTTGGCAAGATTTGTAATTGAAGACAAAACCCTATTCACAGATCTATCAAGTGAAATCTAAGTCACTAATTGACCAAAGTTAATCATATAGTGATGTCTATCTTCCAAGTGGGAATCTGAATGTTGACCCCACAAAAATAAATGAAATTATGTTAAGTTAAAATTACTTGAGAAGACTCACATCGACTAGGAGTAATAATAAAGAAGTTTCAAATGCAAACCTAAGATCTTGAGTAAAACCAAATTTAAAAATGCCCATATTTGTAGGAAATTTTAAATATAATCACATGTCAAGATTGAAATTGAACGCTCTAATATTAAGTTAAAAATTTCAAGGTACTTATGTCCATGTGATACTATTGTTCATGATGTCTTAATATTTTTCGAACAAAGAGCCTACACATGTCAAAAAAATTGAAGTTCCCACATTTGTGGCAAGTACTAGTGTATTTTTTAACTATTGATGCCCCAACTTTAAATCTATATCCACTTATGTTCTAGAGTGAATCTTCACATATATGTGTTCATAGATAGATGAGGATTGGAAGCTAATTGTTAGTAAGTTCAAACTTGAGTGCACAAATTAGTCAAAGTTAGTAGGCTTCTTAGGTCAACATAACCCAAAGATAAACCATTTAAGTTCCAAAACCAAGCTTCCAAATAAATTAGGATTGATAATATGTTTGTGCCTAAGATGTTGAGAGTCAAAAAACCTAACAATTAGTGCATGTCATGTGTTTACATATCAAATTTAAACATAAGAAAAAAGATGTCAAATGTTAAACTTAAAATTAAAGTATGTCAAATATGCTTGGGATTTCATGAATGTGAGAATGTACCAATCAATGTTGGCCATGTGTTCCCATACCAGTTCTATTAAAATTTGATGGTTCAACTCATATTAAATCTTGTGTTAAGGCCCATCTCTAGATGTCACCTTATGTTAAGATAAAATAAGGACTTTTTAAGACCTAGACATCAATACCTAAACTCAATATTATTATCAAACCCAAGAATCCAAGTATGTTGATCAAAGATAATTTTTGGATGACTTTTCATAGGGATTTATTGATTTTTTAAGACTACATTCCTATATATAATGTGGGAAATAACTTAAGAAGTTTAATTAAATAAATAGTAGATAATTTTTGCCAAGTCCATTGGGTTGTCCTATATATGGTATCAACACATGGTTTAAAACTAAGGGCCTAGTGGGTCATTGAGGAAAAAAATTTAGGTTTAATTTTGAGATTGATTAGGGATTGATCATGCAACTACTCTATTGATACATGTAGTAAGAAAGCTAGAGTTCAAAAGTTAGTCTTTTGTAGTCCATCAATAGGAAATTTGTTTATCATTGTGGAATGGTTTAACCGCAAACATGAGGAAGAATAAGAGAAAAGATGGTATAAGAAGGATAAGAGTAGTTCATAGATGAGTTACTAAGCTCTAAGATGGAGGAAAAAGAGTAAGGGCATTGGGAGTAGAGAGAACCCAACAAAATGAAAAATGAAATACTAAAATCAATTGCAAAAGAATACTTCTCATTCATCATGAAATACGAGACTAAATGTTGTCAAGGAAACCAACAAATTAATAGTTGGATAAAATTGGAATGAAAAAAAGGAACCTAAAAGTAGATGTGACCTAATAAATTCTAACGAAGAAGTCATCTAAATAAATTGTCAAGGAAAAATTCATCTCTTAAAGTTCATTATTCTAGATTATTTCCAAAAAACTATTTTCCTTGTCTTCATTGCATAGAAACATGTATGCTTATGATAACATTCCATTTTAAATCAGCTAAACAAAATTGTTAGCTACGATGTATAAGTCTTTGGACATGATGAAATGAATCTCCCACTATAAAATTTAGGCATGAATCAAGTACAAAAACTCAAGATTCTTGTTGTAGTTGTGATTTTAAGGATTGTAAATAAACCTTAGATGTGGCATATGGAATTTAGCATTCACTGGCATTTGCTAAGTATGCAACTAATGTAAGAGCATTCAATTCCTATCTTACCCCTTTCTCCTATATACATATAGATATATTGGGTAAAAAAAGACCGCAAAGTTCATTACAACAGTCAAATATAATTATAGTTAGGTTCATGAATTTAGAGATAATATTCAATCATCTTTATTATAACAAGTTACTCATTAATTCATAGAATGTAGGAACATGTGTTACCAATTTATTATTAAAGTGTGTAGAGTAATTTTCTTGGAGGCCAACCCAAGTATCATGCCTACTTTTCCTCCTATACACCATTACAATGAGGTATTCAACTTCATATGGGTGTTGTTGAGGTGTGTGGTCATTCAAAGGTTTTCAACCCCTTTGATTGGTGCAAGGATTCTACCATTTAAGAAATTTTGTAGCTAATTTCTAGAACCAATCCAAGAAAACCATGGAATCCACCACATAGCTAATCTAGGAAAATTATGGCATCCACCACTCAACCAATCTAGAACTCAATATCACTAGATTGATCAATTGACACATGCACAAGCATGCATACATATAGACGCACGCATGTCTCTAACATTTGAGTCACAATTTCATTCAACATAGTTTGGGGGCTACAACCACTTCAATGGGCCCTAGCATATGCCAACAAGGAAATACCTTGATCACAATGTAGCACCTTGCTATACCAAAGCAACTCTATCCAACTTTAAACTAAGATAGCATCCATCCTAAGGAAACCTTGATAATCAAGGTAGCACCTTATTGTGGCTACACACTATTCAACTTGTAATTGAGATAGAAAATACCCCATCTCTACTAGGATGACTATCATTTGGACATTTGATTCACCAAAATAACCATTATTTTACTTTTATGCATGAATGACCATGGAGCTATCCTCTCTGTAAAATGACAACTATACAACTCCATTGAGACCTAAAGGATGATGAACAATTTAGTCCATAGAGCCTTTCATGTCACTAGATCACATGCATATTGTGCTACAATAGATCAAACTCATATACAAGGATCCCAACTCAGGCATGAGACCATGAGACTCATGAATTCATAATCATCGAATGGTACATATACACACAACAATCACATTAAGAACTCCAACTTAGACATAGATCATCACATTTTAATAACATCACAAGTCACACACATAATGCACATCAAAAAAGCCGGTATTGGCATGGTGTGACGGTTTATAGGTGGCATTGTTGTTCTTGCCGCCAAGGTTCAAACCCCGTTGAGGTGGTATTGTTGAATGGTTGTATCCGGTTCATAGCTCCAGTCAAAAGCGTTTACCCCTTGAATAAAAATAAATAAAAAAATAATGCACATCAAAAAAATATCATTTCACTAATTTCAAACTAAAGATATTCCTCATCTAAACCTTCCTCAACTCCTTTGATGTCAAATATCTTCACTAATTTGTATGATAAATTGTAGCTACTATTACATATCATTTCAAATTACTCTACAAATTGAATATATAGATTTTAGAATATATTTATACTACATTTGGCATACATGTCTACCATAGCAGTTACTAACTACCTATGACAAAATTCCTCTATCCTTTATGCTTCGATGGATGTCCACACCCTGTTCCAAAGCTCCCATTTGGCATAGGCTGGGAGGATGCTGACAATGGTTGTAGAGTCTGGCTGTACACCTGCCAATTGCATTTGGTTGGAAGTTTCTAAAGCCTTTTCAGCAAACCCATTTTGTTGATATCCCGCAATCAGGCATTCCATTAGAAAAACGTGCTTTGAAGCATTCTGTCAAATATTTCAGGCGCCTTGTCTATCACATTTTGGATATCCTACAATCAGGTCATTCCATAAGAAGAATTTTTTTGGAGGCATTCTGTCAAACAGTTCACGTGCCTTGTCTATGCTTACACGTTTTGCATACATGTCTTCCGGGGCAGTTGCAACTGCATCTGCAAAATTCCTCTATCGTTCATTGTGTGATGAATGTACATACTCTGTTCCAAAGTTCCCATTTTCGCACAGGATGTGAGGATACTGGCAGAGGTTGCGAACTCTGACTTTACACCTGCCAATTGCATTTTGTTGAAAGTTTCTAAATCCTTTTCAACAAAGGCATTTTGTGCATATCCAGCAATCATAGCATTCGATGAGACCACATTTCTTTGAGGTATCAGATCAAACAGTTGGCGTGCCTTCTCTATGCTTCCACATTCTTGCATGCATGTTTACCAGAGCATTTCCAACTGTGATATGTGGCAATAATCGCCCTTCCATTATTTTTGACGGATGTCCATACCCTCTTCAAAAGCTCTCGTTTTGGCACAAGCCGGGAGTACGCACGCAAATGAAAATTGAAACCTGCATATGGAGATATTAGGTACCGGCGGGAGAAAACAGATTTGAAAAATTGAACTTTGTGCGGGAGTAACGGCGATGGGGAATTGCAAACGGACGGGTTTAGAGGGCCCCACACCAGCCACCTAAGCGGTCAACGCTTAGAGTGTGCTGGTTAAGCCAGGCCCTGGATCACCGTCGAAATTTTATCTCTGAACCACCAAAATATCGCATAAATGGACTTAGAGTTTGCATGAAAGCTGATCCAATGGCACGTAAATGGCCCGCATCCTGATGAACTTAAAATACCCGCATCGGTGATAATTTGAAGTAATTATTGATTTAAGGGTCCCTCTTATGAAATTTGTTGCTTTCATTGCATTGAGTTAGTTTATAATGTTAAATATCCTGTTGCATATGGAAGTTTCACGTTAATATTCAAGGTATGATAACTATGGGATATTCATTAGATTTCTTCATGCAGGTGTAAATGTCTAGACTAAGAACAATGAAGTACGCGTTCAAGGAAGTCTTCCAAATTGCTTTACGATGGAACTTTGTATTAGACACTTATTTGGGACATGTGGATTTGTAATATTTCAAAAAGAACAGATGTTTGGGGCCAATCCTTCCAGCTAGCTCAGGATCTGGTTAGTAATGGAATTGCACAAGTTATTGGATTCCCAACTTTGGCCCAATGTCTGGAGCTTATCATAGAATGCAAAGAGAATTACCTTCCTAATTCCAGGAGGATTGTGGCACCTGATGGGAGGATAGTATCTAATCTCTCCATATTAGTAACAAAGGAATTTGGTATCCCCACCTATCCTCCAATGAATGACATGACTAGAGAATATGGTTAGATAGTTCATGACCAAGGTCTTAAGAAATGTAAGAAAGTTATTAATGACCATTGGATGAAGAAGCCAAGGGTAGCACTAGCTAAGATGCCTAATAATTTGTATAGGAGTGATTTCATCCCAAAGATAAATGATCTAGTAACTCTATTGAGTAGGGTGATGGGTTTTCCCTCAGCTTCCTCTTCCCAATATTGGATGTTCAATTTCATTAAGGAGGTTATAAATGGCCAACAAAAGATATATTGGGCCAAGTTGATAAGCGGCAATATCCATCAAAAATTCATGGTCCTAGGAGAAACAAGGTTTTTCTACATGACCTCCTATGTAGTTTACAATTTGGCCAAAAACTATTGTTACCATGGATTAACATGCACTAGGAATATTGGTAATGTTGCAAGCCAAGTGAAGGTATATGATTGTTATCCACAACTGCAACTATAGAACTCCCTACCTCATTATAAAATGGTTTGATATATTTACTATGTGTATCACAAGTATGCTTCAAGGAGACTTGAGCAAGAGGTTGTCCAATCAGGCTTTGCAGTTGGTTAAGAGATTTGGATATTGGTTCATCCAATTTTCTAAATTTACATATTTGAGAATAGAAGGTTTCTTTGGTGCACTCTATAGACTGCCCAAACACCTAATAGAAAAAATGGTGTTGTTAGAGCTAACAAGGAATATTTTCTAGTCTCATAAACTTCTGAAGGACTTACATAGGGTTGTTGTTCCATTTCCTCTTGTTTTTGGCAAGGGATTGTTTTATTTTCCTTCTTCACATTTTGTAGAAGAGTTAGATGTTGAATTACAAAGATCATCTCTTGACTTACAAAGCTCGACCACATTTTGATCAATACCATAAGTTTGAAAAGAGTGTGGGAAAACAAAACCACCATGAGGGGCAATTAGAGGGTTTTTGTTTTAATTTCTAGGATGATCACGGAGTCAAAAAGAGATCCTATTCAATACTCCCTCTTGATTCAATAAGAAAGTTCAAGATTGTTGTGGTACCTGAACAATTGATGGATGATGGAAAATTGGTCCAAGAGTTAGTGTATAGGGTAGTTTTCAACTAACCAATTCCTTTTCCTATTTGGTTTGAAGAGGAAGTTAGCTCCCTCGATGAAATCATGAAGAATGTTAATAGATATAGAAAAATATGGACCATGTATACACAAGTAGCTTGCGTAATCACCCAAAATTTCACATTGGCATATGATCTCCTTAATCCCAAGAAGAAGGCTAAGCCTATGTAACCTTTGATGAATCAAAATATTATGGGGAGGAAGAAACTTCCAATCCTAAAGGAAAGGAAATAGAGATTGATGGTGAAAGCATTGAGAAAGAAGCTAGAATATCTCATAAGGATAAGGGAAAAGGCAAAGGAAAGAAGTTGAAATAAAGTCAAAGGAAACCCACAACTCGTACAATAGGAAAGGAGACCAAAGGAAAGGTTCCAAGTAGCGTGCCATTGAGACGACCAAAAGGATTAAGAAGGTAACATCTAGACATGATTCTCTTTCTAATTCTTCCCTCACTTGCACCAAACCTCTACCTACCACCTCTTACATTATATCTCAAATTCCCTCTGTCTTTGCCCCTTCTATTATTCAAGAATTTGCCTCTATTATTATAACAACATTGACTAGTTCTAAGAGTGTCACCTCTATTATCTCTTCTAGTGCCACAATCTCTTCACCATTTCTAGCCTCTTCATCTTCTCCACTCCCCTTCTTTTGTTTACCACCCTAGACACTTTTTTAGCAAACAATACCAGTCATTACTCCCAATACCATCTCTACCATGTCCACCATTTCTTCCACTTGGCCATCAACATCCATCCCTTTTTCCACTCCCATTACCATACCATCTTCTTTCATCTCCCAACTCACTTAGGCTTTTCCTAAGGAGGTAGAAGCCAATGTAATTTTTGAGCTCAACAAAACATTGTTGTCCAAAGAAAGTCTCTTTGGAAGCTTCTCCATCTCATGCAGATCTAGGGCCTCCATCCTTAGAAGGTATTGTTAAAGTATACAAGAAGTTGGAAGCTCGAGAGTTTTTCAATATGGATGATAGAACACCTCCCCTTATGCAAAGTGGACTTTTTATGGAAAATACAAATAATGTGAATATTATTGATGAGATACTCAAAGATCATTGTGAAGGTCTTTTTGATGAATTGCAACATCATGTGGTTGATGAAGTTCTATCTAGTGAGTAGTTGCCTACATAGAAGCCCCTTACCTCCACATTTAATAAAGATCCAACTCCAAAGGATCAAAGTTCAAGTAGGGAAACAATTAATGAGGGAATTGACCAATAGGAGATTTCTCATTCTTCTTCACCACAACAATAGCCAACTAATGACTCCTCTACTCCAAAATGGTTGTGATCTATATTAAAGAAAAATAATCCTATTGTTGAGGCCCCTACATTATATCTATCCATATTTCTTAATAGAATTGTGAAACACAAAGATAAGAAGAATGTCAGAGTGCAGTCTTATATTTCCATAATAAATCTAGGTCCAACTACTAGAGCCTTAAAAATTAAAGAAATACAAGACTTTATGGGAATAATTTTCTAGAGAATGAATAAGGACGAGTTGACCAAAACTCAGTTGGAGGCACAAATGGCTAAGCTGCAAGCTTATATCAAGCATCTTGTGGTCCCTCTATAGAAGGATGATGGCACTATAGTTCCTCCAGTAATCTTATCCAAATAAGAAGTTGATGAAATTGACAAAATGAGGTATATGGCCCAAGCTACTCAATCATGGATAAAAGATGTTTTTGACCATGGTTTTCATGCTATTGATGAGGAAACCCAAGCTCATAAGGACTTCTTCTCTCTGGGGAAGGATATGAATATTCTCTTTTATGATTGCAGGGGAAATGAAAAATTATACTTTCATGTTTTTCCAAAGGTATAAGCTATATATAAATTATCTCTTGATATTTTGTTAAAAGAAAACATTTTAAGCAAGGAAAATTTAAAAGAACCTTACTACTAGATATAAGCCATGAAATATAGAAGGGAAACAATTGAAAGGGATCAACAAGAGGCACTACACATGAAGCCCTAGTAGGACAAAATTTTGGATAACTATGTTGGTTTATTGAGTGCCTTGACTAAGCAACATATTGATAAAGTTATTCCTTTCGATGTTGATTCTCTCAAGCAGTAGTGGGAATTATGTTACATGAGATTCCTCAAGGAGTTCATTTCAATAAATATAATATGCATACAGTTGTCTAGTTCCTATTTAATATTAAGGGTTTTCAAGAAGGTACATGCTTAGAAGGTTTCATATAATATTTTTACAAAGGCCTATGATACTCAATGCTTCAGAATACATGCCACAAAAGGAGCCCATCTAGAGGAACTTACTCTTGTACTCAATACTTTCATAAAATATGCAAAAAAAAAGAGAAGGTAGGAAAAAATATTTTTGGAGATAATGAATTGACCCCCTAAGGTAGTTCACACCTTCAATGTGTTACAGATCAATTCAAGAGACCCTTCGATCAGGGGTGTTTTCTTGGAAAGCATTACATTTGTTCATATGCATCAAGCCTTCAAAAGAAGTATTTTTTCTTACCTTGCTTGGAAATTGTGCTAAAATTCATCATTTATTATGTTGGCCATTTTAAAAATTCTTTTATTTTTTCCAAAAAGGGGTTGAAAAGGTGTTATTTTATTTTTTATATAAGGACAAAAGTGTAAATGAAGTTAGCTAGAGATAGATGATGAATTGTATTAAATGTTTCTCCAAAAACTAAATTCTCATGGAATCTTGATCATTGGTGTTTGGATCAATCCTCACCACTCATTGTAGACTGATTTTTCTTACCTTATCTATAAAATATAATCATTCTCTCATGCAAAGGTTGGATCTAATTGTTGAAACTTTTCTATTTTGAAATCAATACAAATAGAATGATTTTTTTGGTGTTTTTTATTATGGTTTCAAATAGTTTACATGGTTTCTTTAATTTCTTAGACACATTTCATTTGTAATTATGATTGATTTCTTGGATATTTTATGGATCTCCTATTCATACCATTTTTAATTTGTTGATTGTAAGTTACTTTGCATGGTTAGTCTGAACACTTTATTGTTGAGTTCAATTGTAAAGGTTTGGTTAAAATGTGCTAGATCTAGATGTTTAGTGGATTTTCATGGTTTGAAAACCTTTATTTCCTCTAAAGATTACACTATTTTTGTGGAATTATGAATTTCTTTGATTAAGTAGAAATTGGTTTAAATATTGGCCCTGTCTAGATCTAAAGAATTTGGTTATTATTGTGATTGTCCTTAGGATTTTTTAAACCCTTATATATCTCACCCATCTTTTACAGTTTATTTTATATAAAATATTAAAATAGGTTAGGAAAAACATCAATTTCATTACCAAATTAAATGATAAGAATCATTTTCAGATCTTAGATCTAGAAAGTTATTAGGGTTTCATATCTTTGTAGAAAATCTCTCCAGAAACCTCATTAATTTTCTAGTTCATAAATGTAAGGCCCCTTGTTTTAACAACAAAATACATTGAGAAATTGAGTTATCTTGCAAGGTCAAATCTTGGCTATAGAGATCTTGGGGTAGTCATTTTCTATTTTCTGGGATTTGATTCCTTTCAAGAGAGATAAAGTCCTAAGTGTTGTATCTAAGTTGTGTGCAAAACACCCATCAAAACTTCCTAGTTTACACATTATTGTACCATAGGTTTTATTTCATGACTATTTTTCTTCTTTGTCATTATAATTACATTACCATGATGTTAATTATATATTTTTTTCCTTCCCATGACTATTTTTTCCTTTGTTCTATCAAATTCTAAGATAATAATTGAGAAATTATCCATTATTTCATCTTTTACATCTCTAATTATTTCCATGTTGAGCCCAATACAAGAGATAAAATCCTATGATCTACATAGAATGAGTGCAATATTAAGACTTTCGCTTAGAAAATATTGCAATTTGAATTAATCTTATCATATCAAATTTCATTGGATGATAGTCATTGATTCTAGAAAATTATTTTCTAAGTTTTTAAGTGAAACTTGGGAAACTATCCAATCTCAAAGATGTTTTAATTATAGCCTTCCATCCAAAAAGTCACTACTCTTTTCTACAATAATGATAATAATCTAGTGCAAGCCATTGATCTAGAGGCATCACCTCAATTCAACAATAGGAAAGTGATAAATCTTTGAGAATTAGTTTAAGATTTCCTAACACATCTAGATCATCCATTCTAAAGAAAAAAACTTTTTTTATAATATTAGGATTCACATTAGTCAAGCACTTGTTGACACCACAAAACCCTACATGAAATTATTCCCTACCTATGCTAATGCATCATAGCTAGTTACCATATATTCATCTATAGTCAATGGCGAAGTAACAATTCAAATTTCTAGAATATTTGCAATATAACTACCCTTGCAATAGAATTAATGATATATCCCATTAAGATGGTGGGCGATTCAAATTCAAAATTACATAAATAGGAGTGCCTTAAATAATTATCGTATTCCAAAAATCACATTTGAAGAGAAATAAGAGCTTATGCAAACCAACAAGCACTAAAATGTTGTGCTAACAATTTGAGATTGACAATCTTCTAGAAAGTCTATTCAAAATGAAGGTTATTAAAAGTTAAAGAGGTGAAAATTACTACCATCATAGGAAAAATATAAGAGAAGTATAATCATAGTAAAATATTAGTTCAATCTCTACCTTTAGAGAGAGAAAATTATATCTTGTAACTTGACCTAGCATGCATCTCCTTCAAAACCATGTACCCTAAGGAACCAATGGCTAAGCTATGTAGCCCTATCCATTACTTACATATTATTTGTTTTGAGTTATTCGGTGACAAGGTTGACCAATTATATGTGGCCCACCTCTTTACCAACCCCACTTCACTAAGGTATGGTATGATCTTTCATTGAAAGGTTGAGCTTAGAAACATCCCATGCATGTCTCTAAGAGAAATGTGTATAGGATATGGACATCACACTTGGCTAAATCTCTTTTCCCCACTATGGACTCCTACTGAAAATAATTTTAGTGATAGTTAAAAGCTATTTAATTTTAAATCACACACCCTTAAAGGGAAGGGTAGATCTAAACAATACAATGTCTTGTTTTAATGGAGATGATAAGAAAAATGCTAGTAATTCCACTTGTATCCTTCAAATATAATATTGATAATTTGGATACTATCCAGGAATAATTCTTGATAGACCTGGCCTTTGTAAATAGTCTCAACCCTATATTATTTATTGGAGTCCGATAATATTTCAAAGAACTCTCTCAAATTACCACTACAACTTAATTATTTTAAGAGTTCTATGTAGGTGTGTGAAATATGGTATCCTATTTTATACGTATGATTGATGATAAGATTGTGTTCCCACAACAACTATTTGTCACTCATTTTTTAAATAGAACCCTTCAACTAAAACTCTCTAGTTAGACTTCTTGTAGCTCATTGAGGAGTAAATTTCCACTCAATTATAAAACTTATAAGTGACCAATATTTTAAATGAACCTCCATGATTTCCCATATGCTTCTACATTAGTACTATCATTTGTATTTGGATATTAATTGTAAGATTCTCATGGACCTTTGAGTTATGACCTAGTAACTTTTTGGAGGTCCCCTCCACCATAAAATCAAAGGATACTATACCATTATGGAGAAATTGATAATACACATTATGTCCCTCCACTAGAATGAAGAAATTCCAAGGCTTACCAAGTCTTTAAAGGTGACCACCTATAATCTATCCATAAAGGAGAGTATTTCTTCAATGTAAACCACATAACTATTATAATGCATATATGCTCCCTAGGCTAGTTACACCTATAGTATTTTCTCTTGAGTGCATATAGTAGGTGAACACCATTGATGTATAATTTGGTAATCGAATAGGAGAGTTACCTTCTACACTCTATTGTAGGCTTGATGTGACATAACACTTACTAAAAGAAGGACAACATGAGTCCTTGATTTCAAACCAAGGAATATGCAACTCAACAAGATGTACATTCCCATTGGTATTTTTAACCTATTATGTCTTTATTATTCTAGATAAAGACAATAAATATTATTTCAATGGATAAGTTCACTCATGATCCTTGAAAAGAGATAAATGCCAAGAGGAATCTCATAGAAGAAAGAATCAACATTTTTTTTATTCTTGGCCTATGGTAGCTTAGCCCTTCCAATAGCTCCAACCATATGAGACCTTATATATTGATGTGAAGTAATATGGACCCAAGATTACCAAAAACTAGGTTTCAACACTTAAAAGATAGAAATGGATAAAGAAAGCATTGTGAGATGGTGGAAATTATACCAAGAGATATGGTACATAAGAGAACCCAAAAATTATTTGGAGGATGACATTTGGAACATAACCTATGATAAAGTGCATGAAAATAAACCTCCTACAAAATGGAATAAATAAATAACACACAAATAATATCAGGAGAATAAGGAAAAAATTAGATTATCTAGCACCTTGATAACCATGGCACAAAATACACAATAATAGAAAGTACTTGCTAGTGGTGTAGGGCCATCTAAATCAAATATATGTATAGGGATGCATATAATAAAATAATATCCAAATAACCCAACAAAAGGACGTTCAACCATCAACCAAGTGGTCACATGACAAACAAATTTTGGTCCAACATCATGAAGATGACCAAGAATATAAAGGCAAAGTGAAGTTATGGGTGCATCATCCCAAAAGTATAGTGTAGTAAAGAAAAGACTATTTTGAATAGTCATTGGATTTGGTTATGAACTAGAGGAACATAATCAGAGAAACTATAGAAAATAGTCCCACCCACGAAGAAGAGTAATGAGAAGGAAAAGGAGGCCAAACAATGACTCGAAATTGATGAGGCACAACAACAAGAACTCATGTACCCCACTATAATTGTTCCTCATCCTTATTTTTCTCTGTATTCTATTCCTCCTCCCATCCCTTATCATATTAATCACTCCCATTAACTCCTTATGTTCAATACCTTAGCAAACACCCACTTAATATCCATAAAAAGGAATTCCCTCTCCTATAAATGTTCCCATCATGTCATATTTTCCATGGTAAAAATTGATATTATATCATAATAGAAAGAATCTAAGAGAAAGGAAAAGAAATATTTTTTTTCCTACATGGATTCAAATGCACAACAAATATGATGGCTTGTAGTTGTCTAATTCACCCATTTGGTGGAAAGATAGAAGGATAGATGTAGTCTATAGAATACAAAATGGAATCAAGGATGATTTAGAGAACAAGATAGAGTTGAATGCCTCTAAGAAGGTGTAGAAGTGGTAGTGGAATCTCTAATTTTTGGAGAAAAAGTTAAAAAGGAGTGGGAGCTAAAATAGGTGAGGTGAACCATAGAAGCATTCAAGGTGATAATAAAGGTATTTGAGGACCAATTATCCATGGTATTATAAAAATCTAGTAAGTTGGAGGATATTTAGACTTATGATGGAAAAATACATCATGAAGAATAGTGTATTTTTGGCTAAGGTTATATTGGACCTTGCTACCACGAAAGGAGCGAGCATTAGAAAGTAGGCTGCCATAGAATACCAAAAGATAGAATTAGAAAGAGAGAATATTGCTTCCATTGTCTTGCTGATGAAGCTAGAGGTTTGATAGAGTAGAGTGATGATCAAGAGTGGAAACTACATATGGAAAAATGATAAATTTAATAGCTCGAAGCCAAAATTTAGGAACTCAAGTTGTTTTAGGACTCACTAAAGCTTATTTTTACCCTTCGACAACCATATTAGAAGGATATTAATAATTTTAGTGTTATTATTACACTATTGTTGAACTTCACCAAGTATTCTTAGGTAATGTATTCAATTTTATAGAAGGATATTGATGCTACAAAACTTTCCCTTGTTCCTACAACCAATGATCATTGTTGCCATTTCATGTCTATATAGTGAAAATCTATTGAAGCTAATCACTATAAGGATCCAAACTAGATTAACCACTTTCAAATAGATTAATGATATCTTAGATAAATACTAATGTGATAAGAGTGCAAGTCTATCTAGTAATTATGGTTGCATCTATATTTGACATCTAATCCTACATGTGTGCCCTCATAAAGCACATATTTCTCTTATGGATTTTAGTGATAAAATTCTCTCTGGACAAGTACATTGAAAGAGAGGATCAAGAACAAGGGACTATATGAGAAAACAATGGGGTATACCTAACATAAACAAGAGATTAAATGATGGATTTAATTGAACCAATCACCAACTTAGGATGCTCATGCAAATTGGCAACTTATAAGATTGTTGAATCTCATATGAACATACACTAGGACTGGAGAATAGGTATAGGCTATTGAAAAATATTCACCTCCCCAAGGATGAGGATTGGGAGAAGCTAATGGCTCCACTTAGTCAACTTTGATGGGTAAGTATCTTCCTTGCAATTTTTAAAATTTTGAATTTTGATTTTTTCTTTTGTGTGCGTGTTAGTGAATCTATGATACACCTATAGGTTCATTTCCTTCCATAATTAAAACAAAACCTAAGATTCACAAATACTATAGTGAATCAATAAGTATAGGTAGATTCATCCCACCTCAATGTTCAAATTTCACACGTGTCTACACTCTACCTCTCTACTCTAATTCATTTTAATATTTTGTGAGAGTTAAAAATTTATCATAAAATACTAAATTCTAATTAATGTGCACCATTTGATACTCCAAGATAGACCTATTCTAATAGCCTATAGGAATTTACCAATGAAGTTTCACTTCTCATTTTTGCTACACAGGGATATTCTAGGTATGCATCCAAAATAAGATGCATGTAACTTGTAATCATTAATGAATTTAATAAAAAATATTGTTTTCCTAAGTGATTATGGATGTTTCGTTGTTCATTATAGATTACTATATCATTAGCTATTAATATTTTATTTGGTAGTTAAGATTGTATCTATATGTTGTAAGCCTCCTTTTTTCTTTATTCACCATCAAAAACTTATATTCCTTTTCACACCTACCAAAAAAAATTAATCTTAGCCTTGAAGATATAGAGATTACCCTCCAATTCAAAATATTTTCTTAGGGCCCACCCTCACTTCCAACCCACGTTGCTACCTATAGGGATTTCCATGTTCTCGGTCTCATGTGGCACATTAGCCCTTTAAAAAGGATTTTGGATTGAGCCAATAATAATCTCTCTTGGTGGTCCTAGGGTAGTGGATGCTACCTATATGATTCCTTTTAAGTGTCTAAAATTGACATGAGCATACATTTGTTTGAGGCTAGCTCCACTAAGCATACTCCTAGCCTTCTCCATCAACATCCTATTTGTTCTTTATGTAACTCCATTTTGCTAAGGGGTATATGAAGTTGTCTTTTGCCTTTCAATCCCATGTTCTTTATAGAACTTATCAAAATTTGTCAAACAAAACTCACCATCATTGTCAATCCTCAAACATTTCATCTTTCTATCCTTTTGATTCTCTACAAGAGCTTTAAACTCTTTGAATCTATTAAAGACTTCAAATTTGCTTCTAAGGAAATAGACCCATGTCCTTTTATTGCAATCATGAATAAATGAAATGTAATAAAAATATTTTACAATCGAAGGAACATTAATAGGACCAAATACATTAGAATTAATCAAGTCCAACACCTCAAACAATTTGTGAGAACTAGAGTAAAACTAAACATGGTTTTGTTTTCCATAAATGCAATGTTCGCAAAAATTAATATCAAGATTACAATCATTCATCCCCTCAACAAGTTTTTTTTTATTTTTTAGGATTCTAAGACCCTTCTCACCAATGTGGCCAAGCCTTTGGTGTCATAGCATAGTTTTCTTAGCTAGAAGTTTCATCTCCATAGAATGAACACCCTTGGGTACCCAAAAAGTATGAACATTAGAAGTAGATACAACCCTCTTTTCTATTGTTTCTGATGGTGAGGATAGTGACTCAAAAGTTCTTTTCTTTGTTTCCATAAAAGAAATATTGCACTAAATAGTGCATGCATCCAACTAAAATAGAGTGCCTATCTGAATACCCTTAGCAAGCATCATAGCTCCTCTAGTCATCTTGCATCCTCCATTCAATAAAGCTACCTACACGCCCACATCATTTAGTTTACTTACAGATAACAAGTTTTGTCCCAAACTAGGGATATGTAGTACACCATTAATCCCCTTCACTCTATAATTAGGGAATCAAATTAGAACTCTTCCACGGCCAACAATCTTCAAATAAGAGTCATCACCCAAATACACCTTCTCACCATCAAACTCTTCATACTTTGAAAACCAACCCCTATACGAGGTCATGTGGAATGATACACCAAAGTCAATCAGCCACAAAAATTCAAATGCTTGTGTTTACAAGGCAACAAAAAAATGCTTCACCATCATCCTGAGAAGAATTGTTTGAATCAGAATCATTATTTTTCTTCTTCTTTTTCTCATCTTTGCACTCCTTGCAGAAGTGACTAGGTTTGGCACAATTCCAACACAGAGCCTTGGAATTTCCAAGAGACTTAGATCTCCCATAGGATTTGGATCTTCCTTTGTTTTATTTCTTCTTATCCTTCTTCTTTCCTTTCTCCTTGGGTCTACCACGAACCACAAGATCCTCTTTAGCCGATTTAGAGGATTTTCTCTGCATCTCCTCAAACAACAAAGATGCAACCATATCATCCATCTTGAAGGTGGTAGTGGTACTTCCAATGGCCATAACAAGGTAGTCACATGAATTTGGTAACGAACATGGTAATGTCATACGACAATCCTCTCCCTCCATCTTCACACCAATAGAGGACAAGTGGGCAACAAGAATATTGAAAGAATTCAGGTGATCTGCAACAAATCCTCCAACCCCATAGATAACAAATTCTTTCTCGAGAATAACAAGTATTTACTAGGGATTTAGCCTAATAAATTTCTCAAGTTCCTTCCTCAAAGTTGTTGTTTTCTCCTCATGAACATTTAACAAGACAGAGTTACCCAAATAAAGTCTTATAAGACCCTTAGCCTTTTTATCCTTTTGATTCCAATCTTCTTGTTTCATGTATGCTGGCATGGAACCAGATACTGTGAGCCATAAATCCCTATCAACCGATTGTTCCTCCATCTTGAGTTTCCACAACTCAAAGTTGCCTCCATTGAACTTCTCTAATTCAAACCTCTTGGATGCACTAGCCATCTCTCCTGCAACAAAGATTACAAACCCACTATACAGGCACCCACTCAAACAAAGATTAGTACAAAAAACCCTGTACCCAAAAATTAGAACCAAAGGTGATCAAGCTCTTATACCAACTAAAAGGAAGCAAGGTACACAAGAATACTTCCTAACACTTATCTAATGAGGAGATATGTACAAATAGAATTCTTTTACAATTACAATATGAGATGCACAATAGAGAGATTAATAATATAACATCACATGCAAATATAAAAATCCCACAACACAAGATATACGTGGGGAAAACCCTTTCGAGAGAAAAACCCCAAACTCCAAAACCTGCACATTGTATTATCAAATCAATGGTGATTACAACACACTTGCAATGCAAGTTCTTTCAGGAGTGTACACTAATGTCAAATTCTGGAGCAATTCCAATAGCATAATAATACTTGAAAATGAACCATTACAAACTACTCCCACAAGCACCTTATTTATAGAGAAATACAAACATAGAGGAAGCTTCATGAGCAAGCAAGAAGGGATGGGCGTCCAAATCCATGTGGCAAATTTTTCCAGCACATGGTTGAATTTTGTGACACTTGTCCAAAGATTCCTTATCCCCTTACATGCCTCCATACTTGGGCGCCCCAAATTTTCCCCAAATAGGTAATGACAAATGCCTTACAATGTCATAGAATCCGTCATATATGACAACTCTTACAACTGTAAGAGAATATGTCATAACCGACTAATAATAGAAGATGTTTCTTACACTCTCTTACAACCTGTCATAGGTCAAACTTGGGCACCCATTTTTCCATGCAAAGATGTTAATCGACACTTATCCAACCTGTAGTAGAATTTGGGTCTTACGCATCATAACTTCAACATAGGAATTTGTCATGAAATCATCATAGGAATCCCTCAAAGATGTTGGCACATGTCAAGGAATCTCTTCCCAAATTGGGACGCCTACACTGCCTTATGGGAACCACAACATCCTTGTCATGTTCTATCACCTTCCAACATGTCAACAACTCACTGTGTCAAGTCATAGTAGATGACAAATAAAAATGAGTAATAAATTACAACATAGGCATAATTAAATTAATAAATTAATGCTAGGAAATTGCAAAGGTTGAGACACCTTAATTCCCAACATTTAGATAATTAGATCAGCAACAAAATTAAGTGCTTAAATTATGATAATGGTGGTGATTTTTGTTCTATAAAATTTGACCAGTTTTGTGCAAATAATGGTATTCAAAGGATCAAAATTGTTCCTTTCACCCTTCAAGAAAATGATGCAGCAAAGAGGTTGAATAGAACAATTTTGGAGAGGGCTCGCAACATGCTCTCTAATGGTGGTTTGGAAGAACAATTTTGGGTGGAGGCTATTAATACAGTTGTCTATTTGATCAACCAAGGTCCATCATCTTGGTTAGATTTTGGAAATTTGGGAGAAGTGTTGGGAAGGAGAATTTCATATAGTCATTTACGAGTGTTCAAGTGTGAGGCCTTTATTCACATCCCACAAGAAAAAAGAATGAAGCTTGATGTCAAATCAAAGAGATGTATCTTCGTTGGATACAAAGATGAGAAATATAGCTATAGGTTGTGGGATCCGTTTTGAAAATAGTCACTCAATAGAGATGTAATTTTTAATGAAAAAGTGATGCCAAGTTTCCCAGAACAAGGGATGCTTGCAAAAGAATATGTTCCATTAGAAGAAATCACAAGCGAGGGTGATTTGTTCAAACAAAAGGAGATTGTAAATCAGCCACAAGTTCAACCACAAATTCAACACCCAAATTTTCATGATAATGAAGAGCAAGATCATTCCACAGGTACTCGTGAGGAATTGATTCCTCAAGTTTCGAGGTCCACCAGGGAGTAGGCCTCCAACAAAATATAATGATTTCATTCAACATTTGTTGATGTCCAATGAAGTTGAACCTACTTCATTCGAAGAAGTGTGTGAAGATAAAAATAAAAAATAGTTGATGGAGACTATGAGAGATGAGATGGGATCTTTGATGGGAAATTACACATGGGATTTAGTGCCTCTTCCACCTAACAAGAAAGCTTTAAAAAATAGATGTGTATATAGCTTGAAGGAAGAAGAAGGTGAAAATAAAAGATACATGTCTAGATTGGCGGTCAAAGGTTATGATCAACAAAAAGGCATTGATTTCACTAAAATATCTTTAGTAGTAGTGAAAATGACTACCATCAAAGTAGTGTTGGGATTGATAGTTGTGTATGATCTTATATTAGAGCAATTTGATGTCAAGGCAACTTTTCTACATGATGATTTGGAAGAGTTGTACATGAAGCAAATTGAAGGCTTTGAAAAAGAAGGTAAAGAGGATTTTGTTTGTAGATTAAATCAAAGCTTGTATGGTTTTAAACAAGCTCCTAGACAATGGTATTTAAATTTTGATTCTTTTATGGCTGATTAAAATTTTACTAGATGTGAAAATGATTCTCTTGTGTATTGTTAAGTTTTGAAAAATAGTGAATTTGTGTTGGTGTTACTTTATGTTGATGATATGCTAGTAATAGGAACTAATATGACTATTGTTAGTGAGCTGAAACAACAATTGGCTAACATATTTTCAATGAAGGTTTTAGGGGCTGCCAATAAAATCCTTCGAATGACTATCATTAGAGATAGGCAAAAAAGAGAGTTGAAATTACCACAAGAAAAATATATTGAAAATGTTTTGGATAGGTTCAAAATAAAAAATGCTAAGGACGTTAGCACACCACCAGCTGATCATTTCAAACCATCCACTGAGTTGTGTCCTAATACACAAGAAGAAGAAATATATATGGAAGGAGTACCTTATTCCTTTGATATTGGAAGCCTTATGTATGTGATGGCTTGCACAAGACCCAACATTGCTCATGCAATGGGAGTGGTTAGCAAGTAATGAGTAATCCCAATAAGACTCATTGACAAGCAGTCAAGTGGATTTTGAGATATTTGAAGAGAACTTCACAACATGTTTTGAGATTTGGAGGGAAAGAGGCTCAATTGCAAGGTTTTGTTGATTCCGATATAGCTGGTGACTTGGACAAAAGGCAATCTACCACTGATTATGTGTTCAGTTGGGTTTCAAGATTGCAACAAGTGGTAGCACTTTCTACTACCGAAACAAAATACATTGCCCTCACCAAAGGAGTTAAGGAAATGTTATAGTTGCAGCGTATATTGGGCGAATTGAGTTGTAAACAACAAATTTTCACTCTGATTAGTGACAGCAATAGTGGAATTCAATTGGCAAAAATACAGCTTTTCATTCACGAACAAAGCACATAGAGCTTCGTTAGCATTTTATCGTAAGTGTCCTTGAAGAAGGTAAGCTGAAATTGGATAAGGTTCATACTAGTCTTAATCCTGCAAATGCATTGACAAAGGTTGTTGCAAAAGATAAGCTGGAGTTTTTTAGATGTTCTCTTGGTTTGGTAAAAATGTGACATTAAGCCTGAAAAAGCAGGTGACTTCTCTGAGCTTAATTATTTGCAGCATGGGTTGGACTTCAAGTGGAAGATTGTTCAGTTGTGCAGTCCAACTAGCACACCTTTTCAATTTCCCCAACTCTTCACATTCCCATGTCTTTTGACTCTTCATGTACTCGAGGAGTTTGAGGAGTTTTATAAGAACTTGTGCAAGATAACATTTTGATATAGAACAAAAACTTCATGTATTCACTGCAAATTAACAAAAGGAGAAAGCTGAGCTTGCTTTTCCTGTGGATGTAACCAAATTGGTGAACCATGTAAATTCTGTTGTCTTTGTGTATTTGATATATTCATCTCTGTTAATTTGCTGCAGGTTTATATTTACTCCGTTTTGCTCTACTTATTTTCAACACTGCCATCCCTATCCCAAAAATTGGGTGTAACATAGATAAGCACCAGTTGGATGTTACCATTTGACAAGAAAACTACTTAAAATCTCTCAACATTCATTGGAAAGTTCCAACTCCCCACTGCAACTAATAGCATAAATTCCTATTTTTAAAAATTAATTTCAAAAAAAAAAAACAAGCCCTCCTCATTTTCAGGTATATTCACAGATTTTCAAAAGAAATGAACTCCATGGAACGCCGGGCACAGTAAAATAGCAGCAGCAACAGCCCCTTCCATGGAACCCCACTGTAAATCTCAAATTCTTTAGAACTCTTACTCGTTAGAATTTCTATATCCAGGAAGAGAATGTGACCATGTTCAGAATATTAAATAATTGTTATATCATTCAAAAAGGGATACCATATCCCCAAAATAAGATGCTAAGACTCAGCTATTGAGTGGTTATTTCTGTGGAAATAGAAAATTAATCTTGGCGGAACCACTTTTCTGATTGTATACTTATGACAGTTGCAGTAACGACTGCTCAACTTGGAATGCACCATTTTCATAACTTCCATAATTCTTTTTGATATCTGTAGCAATGGTTTCTTAATGTTGTAATTTTTAATGCTTTCATAGCAAAAACTGATCCCCTTTGCTGATTGTAGTGGCAATCTATTTACATAGTCATTCTTCTCTCTATCTGAACACCATCCTGCTGATGGATCATGAAGCATGATCAGAAATGTTGATGTCAAAAGATTGCACACAGTTTCAATGCAGAAATCTCAGCACTATTTTATCGTGGACTGTGGAAACTTCATGCTATTAATCTATTTACATCCAAAACAACATACAGTTCCGAGTTTAGCTCTCACAAATTCATTGCATTTTAAGCCCAACACTCTTGACGATACTGTATGTTGGCCTTGTGTCATTTGTTAGTATGTTTACAAGAGTGACGAAAATTTACACAAGCAATGAGGAAAGTCCGCTGAATTTGTGTAAAATGAAAGCAATAATAACCTACTCCAATTCTGTTGTTCATCATCTTTCCTTCTTCATGTCACAATTCTTTCTTATGCATAAAAGATAAGTTTGCTAAGAAAACTCAATCATATGGACACTTTTAAGCAATTCTTTACAGTTAAAGAGTAAATCATCTGCTGCTCACAAAATAGTCAAATGCTTTGGGAAGAGGAAAATGGAGTGAAGGAAAAGGGCACTTGATCCTTCTTTTCAAGAACAAATTGAAATGTTAATTTGTTGATAACATCCGCTTTACATGGATCGGATCAAGAAATGATGTTACATCGAAGGGATATTATACCCCAGATTAGGTACTATTCAAGATTACAGAAATGGGGAAGGTGTTCCCAAAACTTTAAGAAAGTGAAGGGTGCCCCATTCTCTGCAATGAGATTGTTTTATGCAATTACAACAGTTTCAATAGCCACGGCTCTTTCTGAGTGTTCAGAGCTTTCATTGCCTTCCCAAATCTCAGGCAGGGCTTCCTTTATGTTGTGAATGCTTTCAAGTGCTAAGTCTGCTCCCTCTGTCCGGATTGAAGTCCCAACCTGTTAATAACTTAATGGTCAAAAAATATGTATAGTTGAATTGTCAGAAACAAAAAATACTTATAACAATTCATTGTCAAATGGTCTTACCAATACGGTATGCAGGCCTACATGTTTTCCTGCTGCTATATTTCTAGGACTGTCGTCAAAGAAAACCTACAGAGCAAAATAACAGACTCAATAAACTTACAAAAATTTGCTGAAATGAAAACTGAAAGCAAACTGAGAATCAAGTCCGCAGAAACATACAGTTCTTTTTGGATCAGCATTTGCAAGGACAAGAGCATGCTCTATAGCCTCTTTTGAGGGCTTGCAAACAACGAGTGTCTTGGAGATAACAGAAAAGGGTTTATCCCAGCTGTTATCGTTTTCAGCAGTTTCTGGATGAGAATTGAGTGTTTCAAAGCATATCACACCTTCAAAACAATCTTCCAACCCAAGCCTGCTCAGCACTTTGGCAGCATGAACTTTGTCACTGTTTGTAAATATCTATTTCACAAAACAAAGAGTTTAGTTGTATGCATTCAAATTTCCAAAAATTCCATGGGCTCTCAAGAACTAGGACACTGCATGATCTGGTACCATGATCAAATTAAGAACTAATATAAACATTCAAAACTGCTTTCAGCTTTCAAAAATTTCAACATCATGAACCATAATAGCTTACAATTTTCCGCTGAGGCATGCTCAGTAATAGATTCTTTAGCACTGGGTCCGGTTTAAGGTTCTCATATGGCAATCTTCCATGAACATAACTGTACAGGAAAATATTCTGATTAAGTAAAGGAAAATCAAGAAGGAATTTGAAATAGAAATTAAACTTAAAAAACCAAACAAATTAGTTTCCAGAAACACACAAAAAATTCAATTTTTTCTTGATTTGGGGCATTTCATAACAATAAAAACAAACAAGCATGCATCATTTTCGAGATATACCTGTGAAAATCATCATAGTTAAAGTCATAGCCCATTGCCTGTATAGATCCAGAAACAAAGTAAAGAGTAAGGAAAAAATAGTCCATAAGAAAACATTCATCGACATCCATCAATTGCAAGCACCATCTACAACTTAAGCATATCTGTTGGAGTTGAAAATTTGTACCACGTTTACAACTCTTTTATATCCTGTCATCTAAACAGGGATGTAAAGCTTTGTATCATGACAGGACTCTAGATATTAGAGGGAGACAGGATACACAGTTCAAATCATATACTAATGTTGATTTCTACTGTGAGAATGATCATCATAGTTCCCAATAGTACAAGAACAACGTAAGTTCCACAAATAGCATTGCATCATCCAATCTCACCCAGTTAAATGTCATATAAATTCACCTCCAAATAGATCGAATTATTCATAGAATTTCTATCTTAAAACTATTTCCATGACCCACAACAAGAGTTTAGGACAATTTCCCCTGAAGACAACTGTGGAATTTGATCACTGCCTTAATTCCCAAAATACTTACCATTGAAACAATAGTTCCTGGAAAATTTTCAGGTTCATGCTTGACCTACAGAGAGAGTGGGGAGCATAGTTCAAGTAAAAAATTAATTTTGATTTTTACTGTTAGAACTCAGAGAAATCATATTTCCGGAGATCTTAAAGAAAGAAAGCAAAATATGGCATGATCCAATCTCATCCAATTAAATGGGTCTTATGAATTCACCCAATAAAATCCAACCTAATATTTAGTTACTAACAATTATTCCCTAAGCCTACAACAAGAGTTTACCAAAATTTTTCCTGAAGACAACTGTGAAATCTCAAAAATGTCAAAATTCCAATTCTTTGTATAACAGATTTTAAACAACAGTTCTTAGAACTTTCATAATTTAAGTTAAAAGCAAATATTCTGCTTTATTTTTGAAACCGAATCCTAAAATCCCCATATTCCTACCCTCAAAGGAAAAATGCACTTCAGAATTCCATCAAATCCAAAAAAGTGAAAGATTACTAACCCTGAGTCCCGCCATGGTTGTCCCATATTTCTTGTACAACTCTCTGCAATAAGCTGTCACTTCATTCCTATTGAATCCGAATTTTTGAGCTACATAATCTATCATACCCACAATTCAAAGAGTTAAATTAAAAAAACATCATAGCCTATGAAACAGGGAAATTGTCTTATATATCTCAAAACTTCAGCCACAATATACCTCCAATATTCTTGGTGCATGCTGCACTGAGTCCTGAACTTACAGGGTACAATGTGTCATCAAGATCTGAAACAAACACCAAAGAAATCAGAAATTAACTTCTAGAAAGAAGAAAACAGGGTCTACAAGGCACACATCAAAGTGGGTATTGATTAAAGACATGAAATTTTCTGGATTTGACTGTATCAATTTTTTTATCAATGTTTTTCATCACATTCCATGATCTATAATTAAAATGAAAAAAATGAAAAACAAATAACATATGAAAGAATATGATTTTCAAAACAAAACTAATTTTTAATCATACCCACCAAAAAGAAGGCACTCATAACGAGGCATCTTCTCTGCCACGCCTCTATCACCCATCTCCATTGTTCAATTACAGAACACAAACTACAGACAATAAATGCACCAGAAGGCAAAGTGACTACAACCAATGCAGCCGGTGCAGAGAGCAGTTACAGGCGAAAAGAGAGAAGGGTAGGTAATGCACAAGACTTGTGTGCCTTCAAGAAAGCTGGATGGACAGATTGCAGGGGAACTATGATGGGGGACATAGCGTCGCTTATATAACTCCAACGGCCATCAGAGGAACCCAAATAAATTTGACAACTGCCAAAGTCAAATGAATGTTCTTTGACCCTGAAAGCTCACTAACAGAGCTCAACTAACCAGACGTGTAAGGTGCAGATTCATTGGATTGGAAATCTGTGTAGCCAATTTATTTTGGTTGGCACGCTTCTACACGTTTTTCTTGTTACTGTACGATCATATTTAATATTGTATTTAAAATTCATTAAATTTAGCTGACAGGCATTGCGACCGTCAAATTTAGGCTCAGATCAGTGCCTCCAAATGTGCCGTGAACGCTGATTTTGCAGGAAGCATAATCAGAAAGAATGGCTTTAAGTGAGGCAAATTTTTCAAACGTTAAAGGTGCTGATTCAATCCAAAGTCCTTGGAGTGCATGTACACCGTCCCCTACCAACCGATATTTTTGGGAATCGTGAAATAACGTGAGTGGAGAGGAATTGTTGTAAACCATTCTTCTTCTTGTTTTTTGTCTAGGGATTGAGGTGATGGGTTGTGAATGGAGATGATGATAAGGAGGCCATTAGAAGAAATTTAACTCCTTTATTTTTCCAAAATTTATAATTATATTAGAAGCATTTTATGTGGTAGTAAAGAGTAGGCAGTATGTTGTGATTGTAATAAACAAACAAATATATATATATATATATATATATATATATATATATATATATATATATATATATATATAAAATTAGCACTTGCATCTAAAGGAAGTTTAAGGATTAGGTCGATAGAAAACTAATGTATGTTAATATGTGTTTGTACATAGATGTGCTACGAAGTGTAGTTGCATGTGGTCAGATTAAACAACTAATAATAAGTGCTAAATAATAGAATGAAATAAACTTAGAAAAATCTAGAATTTTTCCTTAAAGAAATTAAATATTATATGGCAGCTAGTTTACCATTAAACAACAGTTGAAACTTGTTTTTCGACGACTCAACAGTGGTTTGCAAGCGTCAAACTTTTGTCAAGCTCAAATCTCACACTATATGTAGCCTATCAGAAAATTAAAAATAAAACAAATGAATTACGAAAAAATGAATGATAGTTTTTTCAAAAATGAATGATAGTTTTTTCAAAAATAAAATAGTTTTTTTAATTTTTTAGATTTTTTGGAGATGTATTTAAGTTATCTAGACTAGTTATCTTCTTCTTATATTTTTTAATAATCTTTTTTTTTTTTTAAATTTTGATCATAAATCTTTGTTTTTCATTTTGTGATATTGTTCATATATAAATTGGTTAGTATGTGTAATTATTATATGTTTTCATGTAATTATTAAAACACTATAAGGTCAAACATTGTTATCATGAAAATAGTATACACATGCATTTTTCCTTTATGTTTTGCGTTTGTTTTAATATAAGTGTCTTAAATGTAATAGCAAACATACAAGTGATATATATTTTGCATTAATTATGTCTAGGACATCATCCTATTTAGATCCCACCATCACTAATCCTTAGAGATTAGTCATGATCTCTAGATCCAACTTTCATCACTATGAATCAAATTTATAAACACAAACTTGACCCAAGTTATTCCTAGTTGTAAATTTGAACCTCAAATTTTTAAAATTCAAATTCCAAATTTACACTTGGCCAACCATTTCACTAGTTGTCTTGAACCAACCTAGAACGTGCCTATGTTTGTTAGGAAATAAATGCATAATACTTAGAATATTAAATATATTCCCTACATAACCCCATGAGAGAAAAACGTGCATGTAAGCTTATAGAATAACCATAATGCAAAGATCAAATAGACAAGTCATAATATACCACAAGATATACCTTGAGAAAACCCTCAAGAGGGAAAAACCCAATCTCCAAAAGCATCCACACTCTATGCATTATTTAGCAATAAAACATTAAAATGCACTTATAAAGTTTATATCTAGTATGAACACTTTTGAAACATCAAGCTCCTCCAATGCACTCATGTGTCCAAACATGTAACCACACATCGCATGCCATGCTTCACATATGCACTCACAAAAGAAACTCAATACAATGACAACTCACTCGCATCTAGCCAATCTTAACCACTAAACATGTGATTGTTTTTATAGACTCAAGCTCACACAAATACAACCAAGTGGTAGAATAAAACTATGTGCCTCGAAACCATGAGTACACAAAACCATTAACCCCTTATTTATTTTTTGATACTAAGTTTTCACAATATTAAATATTATCCTCAATTATTTATTCTATGTCTCCCACACATAAAATAACTAACTGAATGTTACATACAACTTTACAAGTTGACCCAAATAAATGTTTAATGTGGCTAAACACACCTCCTAGATGCATCATACTAAATATTTAATTTTACATAATAAAAATACTCCATGTTGTGCAAGGTGCACAACACTTATTCCTAATAATGTTGATATGTGTGTTATGCTATTGTATTTATGGGCTTTCATTCATTCATTTGAAATTTTCTTTAAAGGCTAGAATATGGAAAACAATATCTAGATAAAGGAGCTTAAAAAGAGAAGCTAATTCTATAGTGTTTACTAGTAACATCATCCTAGGCACCATTACATGCTTGCTTGATGTCTTTGAATATTTCACTTAAAGTTATAAATTCAATCCACTAAAGGTCTAACTAAGAAGAATGTGACCCTTGAGATTTAGTAAGAACTCCAAAGTTGTTCTTAAACACAATTAATCCTTACTCAAATTTAGGTAGTAAAAGATCAAAACAAGCAAATTCCAACAAATCAATTTTTTGCTAGTTCATTCACATGGTATAGGTTCAAGTTTGGGTGCTAGTTTCCAAACAGCCAAAGAGGAAGGGATGGGTGTGGATATTAGATTTAAAAGCATAGAGATCAAGTCTACAAATGTATATTTAAACCAATTTAGTGCATAATTCTAAGATATTCATCTAAGTAAGCCTAAAGATCTAATTTTATGGTGAATCAATTTTTGACATGTTCATCATCACTTTTTCATCTCCATAGTCCAACTAAGTGTTGCATTTAAGTTTATTCAAATTTTGCATGTATTACAACATTTATTTCAATTATCTAGAATAATTTACAACTTTAAATCCTAGCCTTTTATTATTGTATCTAAATAATGAAAAATAAATAAATGTTACTTGATTTTAAATATAATACAAATATGTTGTGATAAATGTTTGAAGTTGCTTTATTAAATAATCCAATACCTAGGTTGAATCTTAGTAGACAACTCTCTAGATGAAGTTATTGCATGTGTGGAAGCTTTGTGAGACAAACAAGTGCAAAGAAAAAGAGAGATAAAATTGAATTAGTATTTACAAATGTATTATTTATCTGTTCATTTTGTATGTGACATGCTTTTGAGAAAGATGTATGACTACTACCTTGTGTTGCCTACATATCCATCTATTGTTCTTTCATTGAGTGATTTGTATCTATGTTAAAAATATGTATATACATAGATTTCATCCCATAAAGGTTGATAGTTGCTAGGAATTTGAACCATTTTTTATGGAAGTGGAAATATTTCCTTGTATGATAAATCATCTCTTAATGGTTTTGGATTATAATAATTTGCTAGTAGGTGACTAATGTGTTTACAAATTATGACTTGGTACAATGTGAGCTTCATGATTTCCACTTGGATTGTCACATTGACAATAGTATAAAGTCAATAATATGATGATTAGAATAATATCATAAGAATCTATGTGAATTAGTATTTACAATTTGTCTTGGAGGTGTATTGCATCCTACTAAAGCCATGGTAGAAACCACATGAATTTTGGATAAAATATGATTTACCACAAGATTGTCTAGCCTTATGCAAAGTGCTCTACACCATAGCTAGAGTATGTATGATGCTTATTGAAGATGAGTGGATGGTCCTTACTTTACCATAAGCATCAAGGAGGATCTCTAGTGTATCTCAAACTATAAAAGTGTTATCATAGGTATTATGAGTCATGATAATAGTCTTCATGTTACTATGTGTACCACATTTGGTGATCCCTCTTAGATTAGCCATCCCTCCTAGATTAGTCATCCATCCTTATGAATTAATATTCTTTGTTGCATTAAATCTAGGAAGGAGGTGTGAAACCTTGAATTCCATCTATTGCTTGATGAACAATTTGGCTTATTGTGGGATTTGAACTTATTTGAAAACTCTGTATATATGCATAGAATAGTTCTATGTAAACATGGTTTATAGAATTTGATATCCTTGTTATAATAGCTCATGCATCAATTGGAAATGAAGTGCACAAAGATGAGCATGCATAGTTATATGCAATAATATTCTTTAGAATTAGCACATGTGTTAAGTATAAATTTATTTTAGGAATCTAGTATCCCTCACCACCCACTGATACAACTACACAATGAGGATCTAATGTATACATCCACTTGTGACTTTACATGAATGGACATCTAAGGAGTACATTATATACCTCCATTGGCACCACACAGTAAACTATATGCTCTTGCAAAGGGTGAAAATTTTATGAAAGGAGACACTAGAGAGCACCATGTATACCTTGGGTGTTACATGTGTTAAATCATTCCAATTTATTGAGATACTAATGAGGTATGATTGTAAAATTCAACCATTTGATGGTTTATAAATAAGTTAGGTTCTTCATGCTATCACCATTAGTCATGAAGTCTAATATTTTCTCTTCCATCTACATGTTTAAATGGAATAGTCACTCAACTTCAACTTCTAACATTGTATATTGTACGTTGTTGACTAGGATATTAGGATCTATGTCAATGATTCCATTCAAGGGATTGACATAATCATCCTTTAACTCCATTTGGAATGATTGTAGCTCTTGTGTCTATCATTCCATTTACCTATCTTAAGTGGTTTTCTCTTGTCACAAGGTAGTGTTTTCTTTGGCACAAAGATTTTTTCCCACTTTATATTTTAATTGAACTCCTACAAATGGTTTTTATATATCGATTGGATTCTCCCATCATCTTAACTTTAATAGCTTCAATATAGATTAAATGAGTATAGATTTTTTTGGTACTTAAGGACTTGTTGTTTCTCTAACTTTAACGAGCCTATCCTTGCATAAAATTCATGGAAGGCATTAGTATAGGCTTGGAATTACTACTCATTTCATTGACACAATTGTGACCACTACATGTAGCAAGACTAACATAAACATATTCAAGATAGTATCCATTCTTAAAGGATTCTAGGATTTGATCTCAGGTTGGTTTATATTTACCTCATATTTGGTCTTCATCCCAAAGTACATGCTTTCTGCCACTTCTTGATGGGAGAAGAAGCTTTCAACAATGCAAACTTTATTTTTTCTTCATAAAAAACCATTAATGTAAGAATTGATTCTAATTAATCTAACTAGTTATCTATAGCATCTACATTAATTCCACCCTCAAACATAGTAAAATCTTCATTTACTTGAAACCTAGGGGGATTTAACCATGAAAATATCTACGTGATGATGAGGCCAATGGGACCACCTATTTAAGGAATTTTACAAACTATTTGAAAAAGAACTTATGTTGACCTATAAGTGCTTCTTTGATTTCAATATTGATCATTGTATGCATATCCATATATGTTGGTTCGACCATGTTGAAATGATTTGGCAAGTATTCTAATGGTTTTTGAGGTTTGATGTTGAGGCTCAAATAATTTGATCATTTTTATAAGACATGAAAGATGAATATGAATAAATATAATTCCATTAATTTAGAACCCAAGATGAATCCAAATGGAAAACTTTGATGTAGAAAAAGGTGATAATGGACTAAGCAAATCAGATTCAATTGATTTTACAGGTCAGCAAACCCTTTAAGGGTTAGTTCCTTCAATTTCTAGCCTACTTGCTTGTAGGTCAGCAAAACCACTTATCTGCTTATATCACTTTGAGAAGGTCACCAAGGGATTAAACCCATACAAATTCAAACACCCATTTTCCTGCCCTTCAACATATCAGACATAATCCATGAGTTTTTTTGGAACAATTGATGCAAATCTACCTTGCAACGCTAAAACTAGGCCAAATTAGGCCTCTTTTTCAAAGTACTTGAAATACACCTTCCATACATGTTGATGGTCAAAACAGCACAACAACATTAAAAAAAATATTACTATTCTATTTCTCATGAAAGAGAAAGATAACACATGGAGATCTAACTCCCAAGGTCCTGGTAATTGGTTCTCAATTATGTTGATTTCACTCAGTGGTTGATATAACTATAATGTTCAAGGGGCCTTTACTGGTAACAAAGAACACAACTTCATAACATCAATTAGTCTACATTTGGGGGGGGGGGGTTTAAATAAAAGAAAAAAGATGAATCAGAGCTTCAAATCAAAGAAACGTGAGTAAAATTCTTACATACCCAGACATGCATATCAGTAATGAGTGTTTATTCCACCTAACCATAACTACAGCAAGATGCAATCCATAAAATAAACTATGCTACTGCATACATCCATAATGCTAATTCAGATACCATCAACATTCACTAAACTTACTTCAAACAAATCACTCACTCATCATCCAAAACACAGATCAAATGAATACAATAACAACTTCATTCACAGATAATCCAATGATATAATCTTGAATCCAGTTCCTTCTATTGACTTTCTTCAAATAAGAAACAATTAAGAATAGCAAAAATCACTGGCATATGGATTGATCATGTACCATTAACCTTATCAAAACATATCCAGAATTTAAAACCATAACATGAAAATGTATGAAAAAACTATAAAGTAACCAAGTTTTACTGAACTTTTAGAGTATCTCTCCTAAAACATAAGAATCCTAGATCTAATCTCTATTTTCTATCATCAGGTGGCTGATCTTCCTTCAATTAGCCGACCTTTACAAAGTAGAACTTAATAATACAAATAGGGTGCCACATGCACGAGTTTCTCAATTATCAATCAAGATCCACAATTCATGGATTCAAAACTGAACACAGATGTAGACTTAGGAACCCATGTTTCAAGGTTGATCACTCTATTGTGCCAACAAGAAATCTGATATTCCAAGAAGAGAGTGAAACCGACGGATCAAACTCAGAGTTGAGCTTATGTCAAAACCCACAAAAAGAGGAGAAGAGAAAATGGAGTATGGTGAAAAGAGTCAGTCACTTTTGCACTGAATTCTCAAGGATGTACTCGTCATAACTAGAGAACACCTGTTGAAGAGTAACCAAATCTGGCCCATCCAACCAATCACCTTCAAATTTGATCCTTTCAAATTCTGCAAAAACCAACCTTTGCATCTCCTTTAACTTGATTAACTCCTTTCTAGTAGTTCTTACCTCCTCCCAAATATCCATAAACTGATCTAACAATAGATCCTCCTCATCGTCTCCCTTTTGCATAATCTCCTCAAACCTACCCCTCCATCTCTCCCTGATTTTATCCAAAGATAGGCCTTCTTTGTTTGAGGAATCTAGGTTAATTAAAATGGCCACAATTGCCTCTAATTCAACCATCTATTGATTCAAATCCTTGTTCATTTCTCAGATTTCTTCTTGATGCCCATGAATAGCCCTAGACTTATACCTTATGATGCTCACAATTTTTTCCACAAAATCCAGATTACCATGCTCAAGAATTGAATATTCCAACAATGTGGACTTGGGTACTTTGCTAATATCCTCAAGCCTTTTAACATATTCCTTGTATTCATCATCCTGCTTATTCAAATCCTTAGCCTACTGGTCTAGATCTTCTGCCAACTCAAGAGCAACCTTATGAATCTTAGAACCCTCAACAAGAACATCATCAACCTCCTAGTTGAGCTTATCCAACCATTTATCCATCATTCCTACCTTGGTTTTCATTTGAATCAAATCATTTGCTTCCCTCTTTGTTAACAAAACTGGGGATTCAGGAAGAGCAACTTGTTGAGAAATGGGACTTGAAACATCTTTCAAAAACCTATGGAGCTGATCCAATTGAGTTTTAAGCTCATCCTTCCTTTGTTTATCTTTGATCATCTGGGTTTTAGTTGAAGAGGCCACAATATTAATCAAACTCATTTGCTAGTTTCTTGTAGGCTTTCCCAAATTTACTGCCCCAACTGATAATCAGTTATTTGCATATCATCGCGGCTCTTCTCCATTACAGGTATGGCACATTCAACAACAATCTCTCCACCATCAGTGAGCCTAGTAGAGTGAAGAACTCGGGCCTTCTTTTTAATTTTTTCTTTCCCAATTTCTTTCATCATTTCCTCCCAATTCAATGGTTGTGGTTGGACAACTTTTTTTCTTTCCAAGTCCAGTTTTAACCAAGTAGGAGCAATAGGAGTAGTGGTTGCCTGGGTTGAAGAAGAACCAACAGTAGTGGAAGATAGAGGTTGTAACAATGTAGGCCCCGGTTGAGAATCAACTTCCTACACATTTTGCTGATCACTTTGTTCCTTTTCCTATGCTAACCTTTTTGCTTCCTCTTTATCCTTTTGTTCTTCCAGCCTTTTAGCCTCCATCTCCTGCTTTAAACATTCCTATTCCTCTTTCTTTTTCTCTAACATTTTATCCCGCTGCTTCTTCAACTCTTCAACATAGTCCCATGCCTCCTTGGACTTCTTTTCATCTTCAGTAATCTCAGCAACCTCTCTTTCCCTTTTCAAATATTCTTGCTCTTCTTTTTTCCTATAAGCCTCTTCTTGTGCTTTGAGCTTAGCTTCAATAGCTTCTTTTTCTCTTCTTTGTTGGTCCTTTTCCTCTTCAAGGTTATGAATCTTCTGGTACATCATCAACTTATCTCTTTCTTCCTAAATCTTGAGCTCCTACGCCTTTTGTTGTTGTTGTTGAGCTAATTCATCAGCCTTGACCTTATCTTCCAACTCCTTCTGCTTGACCGCTAATTTAGATTGTGCCTTGGCCTCCTCTCTTGTCGCTTAAATGATGCCTCAGCTTGTGCCTTAGAATTAGCTTCTCTTTTTGCATCTTCAAAGAGTTTCCACTGATCTTCTTCAGTCAATATGTGTTTGGTTCCTCCATCATCTGTCATATCAAAAGATGCTAATACATGATGCTCTTTATCAGATGGAGTCTTTTCTGAATCTGTTTATATATTATGTATCTCAATTTCATCCTCCATTCGCTTTAAGACCTCTGCTTCATCATGGAGGGCTCCCTTTGGTGATTCTTGACCTAATTCTTGTGCATCATAGGGCTGAGTAGATACCTCCCCTGCAGCAGATGTAGAAGCCCCCACCTCCATAATTGTTTCATCTTACTGCACCTCTAGAAGATCTTGAGGAACCACCTCCTCTTGTGTACTAGAAGGCATAAACTCTAAAGGTTCCTTAGGTTCCATCCTTCTCTTTGCCCTTTTATATCCTTGGGTGGTACCTGCAGCCTTCCTTTTCTTAGATGATGGAGCCTCGACCTGATTAGTCCTCAAACTCACCCATTGAATACTCCTATCCAGCACCAGTCTTGCAATCTGCTTTATGTCAATTGTCTCCTCAGCATTCCAATCTATTGGATCAAGATCTTTATCACCAATCTTGTTTGCATCATACCTAGGATCCAAAACTATCCCATCATCAGACAATGTTTTTGGAATGTCTTCTTTTATCCCAAACTCAACCATAAGAGGGATATGTACCTTTCATAATTATTTTTCCTAAGGTCATATTCATCTTGTAAGTCCTCCCAAAAATCCTCCAACAAATTAAAGTGCTTCTCAAAGACACTAGGAAGCAAAGCCCTCATCTTGTGCTTGGGGTCATAGTATTTCCTTGCAAACTACAAGCCCAACTTTAAATAAACTAATTCATCACAAATGGCCTTAGCTACCTGAATGTGTGGATAGCTAAAGGCTCCTAGCTTCATTGGAAACTTATGGCAACCAGTCTTGTGTTTGTTGCCGAACTGGAAATTAATAGCCAAGGCTTGATAAATAAACTCCATTAGAATGATCCTATCACCACAACATCTAGGTAGCAAATGGGGGTGACCATCAAAGCCTGCTAACCTAAAATAGGTGAATGTGGGGTACTGGATAAACCAATGCCCCCATTCATTCACAAAAGCCATTGCCTCCTTGCTAAGCCTATATCCCGCATCACCATTAAGTTTGTTAATAATGGCATAAAGAAAGGCATCATTTACCCTTCTATAATGTTGCTCTGATGCCTGCAAGGTGAGCTGATTATAATATTCCCACACTCTCTTTTGTCCTTGGGCTTCCCCCAATATACCCACTGTTTGAAGTCCAGGAAAAATCCCCACTCGGGAAGCTACATAAACTACATAGGAGGTCATAAAGAAACGCTTGGTTTCTCTCACTTTTATCATTTGATTATGAATGTTGTCTGATACTATCATTGACCAGTCAAATTGTTGCCTCCCATCCAAAATAGTTTGAATGAAAGGAAACATTCATTCTTTAAACAGTGAAGCATCCCTTTTTCCAAACACCCTAGAAAGGAACATGATTATATCTGCATTTTCTTTACTAAAGTCTACCCTCTTAGGTTGGTCTGGAAGCTTGGTTAGAGACTTCTTCTCCACCCTCATCCAAGTCTTATTCATGTGAAATCTATTCCTCTCCTTATTATCACTATAAAGCTTCAAAGCCTCCACCTCATTCAATTGCTTAGGATTCTTGGGGTCAGGTATATGAAATAGGAATTTGATCATTGGAGGCATGAAGTCAATAATGACATTACCTTTTACATCCACACACTGCCTAGTAGCAGGGTTATATGCTCCAACTGCTACAAGAATCAACTCCAGACATTGGATGGATAGGGGGAAGAGTGCAACATGTGCTAGCCCAGATTGAACAATCATTTTTGTCCTTTATGTGACCTACTCCTTAGTGAATGTCTCCTCATGCAATTATTCATAGTTAAAAGGGCCCAAATTGGTTTCAGTAACATCAGCCTAGTCAGAATCAATTTTGCTAGCTATGAGGACAACCTCCCTATGCCTACATCTCAAGGTATACGAAATTTGTTCCACCTTGATCTTCTTTTGTCTAACTCCTTGCCATGAAGTTTCACCTAGTTGGCTTCTCTGAGAGGCCTCATCTGATGCTCCCGACATTTCTTAATTCCTGCAGCAATTTCCTGTATTAGATGAAAAAAACATCTAAGTTATTCAATCATATAATCCCTCCTCCATCCTCCTAAGATAATATTTACTTGGTCAAACTATGCCTTTATTGGAGGCAGAACTATTGAAGTATTAGGCATAAACAATCTCTCTTATCATGTGGCAGGGCTGGGATTAGAACTGGACAAGGAGCAAAACAGTGTCAGAAGCGGGACCGAAATGGGGATTAGACCCAAAAAAAATGTTAGTTACCAATTTCAACTTCCCCTCTGAATCCGGTTTCGACTAAGAGTAAAGATATAAAGATGTCATAATAATGAACAGGAGCGAAATAATTCCAACAAACGGAGAGTATTTCAAACAAGGCAGTCATATGAACCATAAACCCTGGGTCACATGGGCCCCAAAGGAAACTAGAAATAGCATAGTTTAACCCTCCAATAGCTCCTTCGTACAAAAGTCATTTAAACAATGGAAAAGGTTATATTGCAAAACCCTAGTTCGCTCAACACCCTACTTCCAAAAACTAGGGCACAACAAGAATCTCGTACAAACAACCCAAAACCGACGTGAGAATACCAGAACAAGGTCTCAAAATGAATTTCATACGAATTTCATCACCCAAGCAAGGAAACCCCTTCAAAAATAGAAACCCTAGTCAAAACCAGAGTACGAAAATTGAACCCGTCACGAAAGTGACAACATAACAAACAACAAAACCAAAAATGACCAGCCGAAGAGGAACAAACCAAAGCTGGAGCGAGCGGAAAAAGAAGAACAAAGCTCATGGAGAAGAACAAGCACAAACACCAATATGAAAGGAAACAAAACAAAGAAAGAACAAAACCCTCGAATGAAACAACACACTTGAAAGAAGAAGCGGAGAAAACAAAAGAGGCACCTCAAAAGCTCCTGAGTTGACGAGAAATTAGCCAAATTTGCTCCATAGTCTATCCCATAATCAAATATTTTCTTCGGGGAGACTTCACAGTTGTGAATTTTGGCAACAATTCATAATAATAACAATAAAGGCGGTTTAAGCATAGTGAAACCTTTAATGTTAATTACATAGAAATGCAAAATAGGTTGCATTAATACCATAAATCACGGTCATTTAGGGATGGATCAACGATGTGAACAACGATTAAAGTCAAGTCCACGAAAACATCAAAAGGTAAAGGCGGATGGAGCGAGGTCGGAAAACAAAGATAAAACTACGCAAGAGTTCCTATTTCAGTACAACCGAATCGACCGCAAATAAAGGACCAACAAAATGACAAGCAGCAGATGGGGGTGGAGAAAAAGCGAAGAGGAACTTCACAAAGTTCCAGTTCATTCCGATTAGTTGGTCCGACAAAAGAAAAGAACAAAACCACCTACGCTTACAAGGAAAGCGCGGGATAGCGAGAACAGGACGGAAGGCAAACAACCGAAAATGAGTGGAAGGCGAGTCGGGTGAGAACACAAAATAGAAACTTGAAACTTCCTACACTTGGTTCGAAATCCACGGTTCCGCTCTGATGAAAAACAAACAAAACACAAGGAAACGACTAACAAACAAGAGGATGGACCAACCCAAGTGTTCGTCGAAAATAACCATCAGAACAAAGGAGAAACAACAGAGAAGATGGAATCGAAGTCATACCTATATTCGATCTAGAAACCTTGAAAGAGTTCCATGTTTATATTTGGTTCCGGACCACATTCCAGGTAGAAACAAAAAGATAGGAGCTTAGGAGCAAAGAGCAGAACTCCTAAGACTGACCAAACAACCAAAGGCCAACAAAACAAAATAAAAAGGGGGACCCATTTTATTCCAAAATAAAATAAAATGGGGTGGCTATGCAAGGCATAACAATACCCTAAAAAATTTCACCAACATGTTCTACTAGTCACATAGGGCCTAATTCCACAATTGGTTTCATCAAAACACTCCAAAAATTTGTTATCCTAAACAATATCCACCAAATTCAAGCCTAGCACATGGAATTGCTAGACTAGGGCATGTGCATAATCACTCCTAACCCTATCACCTTACTCTAAAACTACAAAAATTTGAAAGAGCACTCCTAAAAGTACCATTCCACCAAGCTACAGAATTTTCCTACGGTGGAATGGCCTATTTTGACATGTTTTTCTCACCAAACCCTAGAAACCCTAGCAAGCAAAGCAACCTACAAAGAATTGATTAGTTCTCCCTTAAAATTGAATGAAAAAAACTCTAACTTGATTCAAATGAGAGATAACACATAGGCCCAACACTGGACATTGGTTTACACCATTATCTTACTGTATAGGGTTGTACAAAATCTAGAAAAGCAACAAACATAAAATTTTACACCAAAACAGAGTAATAGCATCTTATTCACCAAAAATTTGAGCAACAACCTTTCCTCGAAGATGCTTGAGGAATTTTAGACATGTTTTCATCAAAACCCAATAGTCCCCAATTGAATTTTGAATGGGGTGACCATTGAACTTCCATTACCCTACAAAATGACAATATTTGTTAATGCATCTTTTCACAATTTTGCAACATTATTGACAGCCTTTAGCATGACACCACTAAGACCCTATATGACATTTAATTACATCATAATTGGTCTCTTAGACCTTATTATCATCATGAAATGACTCAACCTAACACTAGACTCCAAAATGCACAATCAAACCAAAATTGCTAAAGGTGCTCCTGCACCAAACTCTCTAGATGGGTATCACGATAAAATTATTGTGTAAGTAGAATCCTTTTGAGACAAAAAATGCAAAGAGAGATAGACATGGATAACTAAAATAGTAAACATATTATTTATTTTTTCATCTTGTGTGCATGGAATACTCTTGAGAAGGATGTATGAGTGTTATCGTTTTTCATCTACCTAATTTTTTCCCTTTATTCTATTGATTAATTATTTATATGACTCATCTCTTAATAGTTATGGAGTATAACCATTTTATAGTAGTTTATTGATGTTTTGGTTGATGACTTGGCATGGTGCAAGCCTTTGAAGTGCCCCTTGGATTGCTATATTGACTAAACTATTCTAAGTCAATAGTGTGATGCTCAAAATAATGTGGTAAGAATTTATGTGAATTTGAATTTATGGTTTGGCCTAGAGGCATACTGAGCCCTACTAAATGCATGGTAGAAACACAAGAAATTTGGATGAAGTATGGTTACACCAAGAGTGTCTAACCTTCTTCAAAGTGCTCTATACCATTTCTAGGATATGTGTCACACTTACTAGAGATAAGTGGGTGATTGTTGTGTTATTGCAAGCATCAGGGAAGTGATTTAGTGTACCACAGATCATGGAATAGTTACTATTCCTATCACAATCCTTGAGAATGGTCTTGGAATTACCATGTATACTATTATTAGTGAATCCTCCTAGATCATATCAGGCTATAGAAAAATCAAGATTAATTTAATGAATATTTTTGAATCTATAAAATTGATTATCTGTTACTCTAGCTCACTTATGTGACTACACAATTGACTTGCACAAACTATGAATCTATCCAATCTCATGGATCTTAAATATGAGAGTGCATATCTTATCTTTATTGAAATTTGATATCAATGTGATTTATTTTAGCTAACTAATTGAGTTTGAGAACACATTTGGGAAATTTTCTAGGAAAGGATTAATTTTACTTTGGTCAAACCCCCTAGATGGACTAATTTAATTACTAAAAAAATTTTGAAGATAATATGTACTACAAATAATTCCATTGATGTTAATGCAGAAAATTAGTGTAATAGTGAATTCTCTAATTATACAAATGGATCTTTCAAATGTGCACTAAATTTCTAGGTTTCAAGTGATCAAATGCTTTGAAATGAACTAGGGTTATTCCTTAAGTACAACTCCCAAGGTAGCAAGTGAATCATTATATACTTCAATTGACACATAGTGAAAATAGTCAAAAAGGTTTGAGTCAACCCCAAATTTGAATTTAAAATTTAAAAGTTCTAGGTTCTTCCATAAAGTGTGAGTCTAAACTTGCAAAAGAAATGGAAAAATTTAGGATTAGAATTGGTTCCTAGGAATGAATGTAGATGGGGTCAAGTAAGGTGCATGTTATGTGTTAGTTTTTAGTAAAATAATACTACTTGTACCCATGTCATTATATAAAAGATAAACACCTATCAAAGTGAGTCCAAAATGAAGAGGAAAAGTGCAAGGTGCATAATTTTCACCATTGCAATAGAAAATTTAAATGTTTTTCATTCCCAACAAGATGAAATATATAACCATTTTAGTTTTAAATGTAATGTCAGTGTATCTCATTTTTATGAATAGAAATCTAATTTTAGGGGCCATATTAAAATCTTGAAGGTGTCATATCCATACTTGACATATATGTGAAGGTATTTATTAATTGCATACATCTTATAATTTATTTTAATAAATTTAAGAAATTAAATATTCGTCTAATTTTTAGAAAAATCATATAGGAAAACATATTAAACACTTATCTTGAGAAGGTTGTTTTTCCATATAAATTCCCTATTATGAATTATTATATATATATTTTTCTTAGAACAAAAAGAATATATTACAAGGAAATGTATGTACATGTACAATATAGATATCAATTTGCATGCACCCCACCTACAAAACATATTATTTTGATATGATTTAAAATATCTCATCCACTCCTAAATATTTAAAGGAATATTGCTCTTCATTATTACTTATTTAAAAAGAATCAATATGAATGATTGAGGTATAATATTTGAAATGCAAAATTGATTAAATTTCATGGTCCTTTAGTCATTTGATGTTTTTTTAGTTGAGAAGTTACCTAAGGACTATGGTTGTGTATGTTTCCTTCGTAATACAATTTGCAATTCCATGATGTTTGTTCTCAAGTTAGAGGTAGCCTTAGGATTATCTAAAGCAACATACAAAATTTGGAAAGGGACCATTGATAAAATCAAGAGAAAAATAAATGGTGTCAATTTTTTGGTTAAATAAAAAGAGGCGGTTTCATGAATACCACCATTCACTAATGATTTGTAGTGGTTTGGTATGATGCTAGACGTAGAAAAAATGAAAGAGAATTTAAATTCATATTTAACCCCATTCTAGATGTAGAATGAAATGCAAGAGATTAAAATCATATTTAACCCTCATTCTATATCAAATAAAATACCTTTAACATGAGCATAAAAAAATCAAATCAAAATATTTCTTAACTTCACTTACCAAAGCAATATATTTCCTTTATTGAGTGGATTTTCCCATGGATATGAGCAAAGCAGTTTCTCTTTGGATTCTTCAAGATCTTGATAGCATGTACTTGTATTTGTATGCTTGAATTATGTTCTCAATGTGTCGTACACATGATATCGCATGTGCTCTTGATCATACGTTATATGTTTGGTTGATGATCATGCTATAATGGCCCATGAGTGTGATGGAGGAATGAGGTCTTGATTTATAGTTTCTTGAGTTAGGATGTGAATAATGAAGATTAAACATGATGTAGGGATGGTAGATATGCATGTGGAACATCGAATCATGTGCAAGGAACCCTTTTTAATTTAATGTAATTTAATTATTATGGATGGATGATGTGGACCTATTTATTTGCATTTGGAGGGAATTATTTATTTAATTTAAGTGGGGAAAGTAGATTTAATTTAACTTCATTAAGGATTCTATTTTTTAGTAAAAAAATTCTACAATGGCTCGCTCCCTGCATGTGAAATGGGTACACTAGAAGATGATGACTTTGACTGGCCTTTGTTATTTGATGACAGGCATAACCCTTCTTCTGACAAGTGTCAAAATCCTTTAGATAATACCTTTGTTTTCTGGAAAGATAGGGATATTCTTGAAACACCCAAGTCGGGCAACTTGCACCACACAAAGAACTCATCTGGACACCATTTAGGTCACCCTAATTGATAGCCTCCGAAAAATTGAGAAAATCCTTTCCAAGGAGGTAAAACAAGGAGGCGAATCAGAGAAATAGAATTTTTCATCAGGTTTTGAATCATCATACGAAGCATGTCCAAAGAACACACCAACAACTCAACAACAAAGAAAATGAGGGTTTTCACCCTTTTCATTTTGGTGGTACGAGGAGCGACAACTCACATGGTGGAATGGTTTTTAGAAACCCTAAAACTAGGGCTTCTAGAAATCACACACCTCAAACATCTACTAGTGACAGAGGTTCCTAGCGATCGAGAAATGGCTTTCAATGGGCGTCTAATATGGAAAGCTTGAAACAAATCAAACCCACTTACTAGAATGGATTTCCTCTGGAGAATGAACCGGAATGGAGACCAATACCAACGATTCCTCTTCATCTAGAGGTGCAATATGTTGATTGTGAAAAAAATGGTATTTTTGTTCAAATTTGGGGTGAAGATCATTGGTTGCCTGAAATCCGTTCCTGGATCAAAGACAACTGGTATGAAGCTATTGATTTAATTTTGGTTTCAACTTCATCATTCTTTA
>VDFB02017830.1:0-37364 GCA_007258455.2 Sequoia sempervirens
AGACAAAGAGATGATGTGGTAAAAACCTTTTGGTTTCTTAAGGAAACTATTGAGGTCCAATTAGAGCATCTTTTTGGAATACTTATTGACGCAGAAGTGTTGAAAGATATAGTTCATATTGGTCATTGTCTTTTACTCTATTGGTCTTATTGGAAATCATTTGTACAACAATGGATTTAGTTACATTTAACTAGAAGAAATTGCATCTAGTTCTTGAGGAAAGGTACAAGAAAGTGTTTCGTAAAGAGTAAGTCATTTAACTTGAACTCCGAAAGTGTTAAATTTCTCACTTTAAGCTAGTGAAGAGAAGAAAAAGGAAGAAAAAGAAGCTGATTGAAATTTTTGATGGTTGGAAGTTTTTTGAAGTTTTTTATCTTTTTTATTTCACCATGTTTAAACCCTTGTTTGTATCATTTTTGGCCACCCTTTTCCATTGATGTCAAAGGGGGAGAGAACTAGAGTGTGGAAAGAGATAGAGCAGAGTATGGGGAGAATTTGAAGGAGAAGTTTTTAGATGTTGCCATCGATAACAAAGGGGAAGATTGTTGGAAAAATGAAGAATATTGAATATCTCTGCAGTTTTGTGTTGTCATTGATGCCACCATGTTGTGACTATAAGCTTAACACAGTGCTTGATCCGATATTTTGGTCTGGTATCTAAACTAGTATTCGAGCTACACTCTCTAGTATCCTTGTCTACATTCCTAAGTAGTTAGTAGTTGATGCTTGTGGTTTTGAGAAATTTCTTATGGTTGTCGAAGGCATGCATGATCAGAATATTACGTGCTCCGGTGCTTGTAGAGAATGTTTATTGCTTTTTGCATTTGAAGTCTATTCTTGGCTGACTTCTTGGGGTAATTATGATACAATGAATTAATTTTTCTATGATATATGTGTGACCTATTTTAGGTCCCTTCTGACATAATGTAGCATGTTGGAGATTTGAATTATCTTCTTGAAATATTTTGTGAATGATTGTAGCCAACAATTGGTATTTTTTGTAAATATGAAATGCATCTAATTAGGTTGACCTCATTGATATTTCACTGGAATGATTAGGTATATAAATGAAGATGTTGGACAATTTTAGAAAGTAGAAGCGAGATAGAGACAAAAGAATAGAAGTGTGTGCATGTGAAATTAATAAAGCAGTTGGACGTGAGCAAAAAGGATGAAGTTGAATCAGTCTATTGAGCATCACTAGAACTGCATCAACACTTGTTAGGTGCACTATTCTCAGTTCATTTTGGCTGTAAAAAACAATTTTTTTTTATCAATCCTTTTGTAGGTAGTGAGCCTCCCTATAAGTAGTGAGCTTTTATACTTGTATAGTGAGTCATTTCAGGGTAGTGAGCCCTTGGTAGCGAGCCTTTTATTTTTCAATTTGAAACTACTTTGTATTATGAGTTAATCTTCATCGTGGTTTTTCCTTCCTTGGGTTTTCCACATAAAAATCTGGTGTTTGTTGTATTGAATTTCTTTCTGTAATCTATGTTTCATGCTCATACATAATGACAAATAATGTGGTTATGGAATTGATATGTGTTGGAATTTTTAAGTTTGAATTTTGTGACAACTGATTCAGCCCCCCTCTTAGTTGTCCTGCATCTTTAACACCTAGCAGTTGATCCACGATGGTATGTTTCCCTTGGCTCTTGCAAGGTATTCGACAAGTGGGAGAATGTTGGGAAAAGAGGTGTCTCAACCTTGCAGATTTCTTGTAGCATATTTTTTTGTATTTAATATTTTTTCTACAACTCTTACTCATTGTCAGTACATTGAAAATTGGTTTATTAGATGTCAGAAGATTCCCACATAGTGTTAGGTTATGGAAGGCCTATTTTTAGGCACATTATGACAGATTTTACGACATCTGTAAGGGTAAAAAATGGGAGATGTGAATTTGGACGTGAGAGCTTTTCTTAGACTAGAATCTTGGTTGAGAAGCCAAGCACATGGTTTTGTAAACCATTGGTGGTTTCTTGTATAGCTAGAAGTCTATAAATTGAAGGCTTGAGAAGTAGTTTGTGTGCTAAGTTTGCAAGTACTATTATGTTGTTGAATTATTGCCAAAATTCTTCCAAAATTGTTTACTGGTGATACTCCTATAAAAGACTTCTCTGCAAGTGTATGTAATCTTGTTGTTTGGATTTGAAATACATTAAACAGGCTTTGGAGTGGGGTTTTTCATCCAAAAGGGTTTTCCCCACGTATATCTTGTGTTCATTTTTATTTTCTATTATCAATGTGTTTCTAGATTGTTTGTAACTATTGGATCAGTTATAAAGTTTACATGATATCTCTTCTCAACATTGGTGTAGGAAATTGTTTCCGCCTCTCTAATTTCCTTACATCTTTGCATCCTTTCCTTTTTGCATTTTTTTGTTCCTCTCTAAGTTGCACTTAAGGGGGAGTTGGCATGAACAAGGTATATTACCTAATCAATTTACCTCTAAAATTTTATTCACGCTAGTTTACTTAGGCCTCCTTGGGTTTATTTAATGATTTGTCTCATGTCATATGATTAAGGCAATTGTCACAATCTTATGTTTTCATATCCTTTCCTTTTGTCTATACAAGATAGACTCATGTCTATTATGTATCATTGTATCATTTTTGCATTGCATAATCAAATAATTTAGTTATTGATACTCACTTGTGGAACACTATTTCTAATTTTGTAGGTGATCCTAGTAGCTTGAGTCTTTTGTGTGACTCTTGCATCTTCAATACTAGCATCAATTATGAAAATTTAACTCTTCATAAACAAAATAGTAGAACAATGAGTTTGCAATTCCATGCATACACCTTTCGATTCCCACCATTTTCAACATTTTCCTCCAACTAAATTTCAAATTAAATATTACATTTAATTTATTTAATTCTATAAATTCTAATTTTAAATTTATTAATTTAGTCCCAACTATTAATTTAGTCCCAACTATTTAGTTTCTGCACTGCAGTCTCTGATATATATTTCGAACGTGTAAGATGCAGATTTATTCCAGAAAACTTGGAGCGCATTTCACAGTGCTCCAAGTGCCTGTACCCCGTCACTCGCAATGAATTTGAGAGGAAGTTTCATTGAATTTATAGTGTTAGTGTAGTGTGCGCGTGGGTGTGATATCGACACAAGGAAAGGTAGCCCCTTGAGTCTGCGCAGTTTGTGGGTCACAAAGCAAAAAATGCTTGGCTAATTTTTTGCGATACTCCATAGTGTGTACGAATTCAACTATTCTTTTAAAATTTAACGACCGAATTTCTATGTTTCATGACATCAGATGGAATCACTTACATTTCCTCTAATTCTTTGCATTTGCATTCTTCAGCTCATTAATTTTGATTCTTATTATACCACAAATATTATAGATTTATCAATCACCAGTGTTTTATGATAAATTTCTTTTACAACTGACATTTAGGACGCACATAAATTATCCCTCATAAGCACAATGAACAATAACATAAACTTCTAATGGTGTATTAAAGGTTGTAATCTGTACTTGTTTATGAGTGGCTTCATCATCAATCTAATCTGCTTAGTCACTGTCTACTAGTGGGTCTTCAGTAGCAAACAATTTATACAACAATTGCAATTATATTTTTCATTAGTAATTATAACAATTTTAGTTAATAACATTTTGTTTCCACAGTCCATGATAGTTAGTATGTAGATTTTTTGGAAAAAAAGTGTGAATTTTAGTTAATAACTGTGTGCTCATCATCCTGATGATGGATCAAGGAGTATGATCCGAAATGTTGATGTAAAAATTTCCACACAGTTTTTTCCAGAAATCTACATACTAACAATTTTAGTATCAATTATTATTATAGCAATTTTTAAGGCTGTACATCATGTAAATTTGTTGTTTATTTGTTTCATATTTTTTGGTTAACAATGTGTTGGTACATTTAGAGTTAACAATTGGTAATTAAATTGTTTTAGTTGGAAGGAAATCTTGTTCTTCTTGAGCATTATCCAGAAATGGAGAGGATAATGAAATATTTTTGAAGAGACGGTTATTATAAAGTCTTCAAATTATAATTTCTAAATGAACATAAGAATTAGAAATACAGTTGAATATTTAATTCTTGATAAATGGAAGAGAATAACATACCTATATTAATCCTTTTTTGTTTTTTCTGTTTAGCAGCCTTCCTTTTTTTGGGTACTCTGATGGCTTAACCCATTTTTTCCTTTATAAAAAAAAATACCTATATTAATAACAACCACATTATTCTTCAAACCCATTCCAAATAAAGCCACTTTCAAACTTAAATGATGAAAAAATAAAATACGTAAGTTTTTAAAATATTGAACCAATTTTTTACAAAACATGTAGCCCTAGAATAAGTCTTTGATAGTTTCATCTACATTTAAAGAGAGACATTTTATTGATTTAATGTGTAAAAATTTTTATATATCATCAATAAGAAAATTGTACATAATATTTTTCAAGCTAGATGGACATACAAATCAACTTTGAGCTTCTAGATTTGTGCACTTAACTTGACCCAATATTTATGACTAAATTACACTTAATATAATGCCAATCCTTGAATTCCAAGGTGCCAAAATGCATAATTTAATTTTTAAATTTGATGCACGGTTGTAGAGTACACAAAGCTAATAAACTATTTAACATTATTATTCATGCCAATCATTCATTAACGACTAGGCAAGAATACTATTTGCAAAGAGGATAAGTCTTATATATTACTAAATTACCAAACACATTTCTTAAACAAATTACAAGATTGACTTGGAAACAAGATGGCTAATGGTTTTTCTTGATAATTAATCCGTTTATTTCACCATATAGACAAAGAGGCAAAGCTAAATCCATGTTGTAATGAATAATCCCTCTAATTTAGAATTTATATAGTATTTTTCATGCTTTCTAAATGGATTGAGTAGGAAAGGAATATTTAATACAACAATATGGTGCAAGGAGAATATTGTCCAACCAATTAACATTCTATTATCTCTCATTAATAATAAATACAATGGGTATATGTCATAGTAAAAAAAATTATGGTTCATCACCATTAACAACTCTAATGATCCATTTATGAACTAAACCAATTTCGTCTGTTTCAAAATATATCTTTCCTAGCTCACTTTTAAATTTAAGTAAGAAGCAATGAGACTAAGGAATGAATCTAGACTAGAAACAACAAAACCATTCTATTTAGTCTAAACAAAATCATAATAGCATTTTAAGGGATGGAAAAACTAGATATAATTTGCAATTACTTAGATTTTGTAAACATCACAAATGAGGATAAAATGGGTGATAGAGGACATCCTTATCCAATGGATTCATCAAAATGAAATAGATAAGATATAGAATTACTAACCAACATGTAGGCATTGGAATCTTTGATAATCATTTTAACATGAGCATGAATTTGAGGGATAACCAAGCCATTACATCATTTCGAGAAGGAAATTCTAGCATATTATGTCCTAATATTTGTCAAATTTTAATTTGACCAATAAATCATTTTGAAATGAATAGTGGGCCTATTTACTAGCTTACCATGTTGAAACCATAATATTAATATTATATCATCCCCCATGAAAATATGTTTCCTTGAGACTCATAATTCCCTACACCACAAGTTTTATTTATATAGCCAATGCCTTAGTAATAATTTTGAAAGAAGTATGTAATATGGTGATAGGTCTCCAACTAGAACTAGTGTGTTCACTCCTCCCCTTAGGTAGAAGTCTAATTAAATCCTTTTTGATACTTAGATATACAAATCCTTTCTCAAAATATTTAAAATTAAATAGATAATAAACATATTTAATGTATAGACACATAATTTGATAAAATTCCATATTCTGCCCATCAAAGCATGAAATTTTATTTTTTTCTAGAAAGAGAAGAGGGGACATTCAATCTCTTCTAGGGAAATGATTCAATACAAAAGCCTACTATAAGAAATAAAATGGTACAAATAAGAAAATAATAAATTAAAAACACAAACTACTCTAGGGGAAAGGCCCCAATTACCACCTATGTTGCAATACCCATTTATTGATACATGCTAATTAAAAACCCACTAAATTTTTTCAAATGTACTAATATTTTTCCACTTTATACCCAGTGTTTACAAAAAAGGTACTTAATTGGAGAAGTTGTCCAACTTTATTGGTACGAATAGTGCATGATTGCTTTGCCATTTGTGCATATGTATTAGAGCAACTGCGCAAATTTTGTGGTGGTCAAAGCGAACAATTATCTAGGCACTAAAGAATATTTATCGAACGTCAACTTGAAATGATAAATTTTTGACCCTTTGTTTACATAAAAAATTCTCCTATGTTTATTGTAACTACCTAGAAGTTGAACCAATAGCTATAAGCTCTTAAGTCGCATACAAAGAAACCCAAAAAAAGTTGTTGAAATCTAACATACCATTTAGGAGCTTAGGGCATGTGAAGTTAGCTATATATATATACTATATATTATATATATATATATATATTTTACAATCACTACTGTAGACACTCAAAATATCCTAATTGACATCATGCACTTGATTTTGATTAACTAACACTGATTCTTCCTTAATCACTTCCACACTAACCAGTTAATTGAATAATCTTTATTTAATTAATTAAATTCATTAAATTTCCTCCTTAAATCAGATAATGAACTTTATCAGATCATTTCATCATTGTCGATCCTAGTGTTCTTCATTTAATTAAATAAACCCTGTAATATATTTAATTAAAACTCTAATGTTCTTCCTCTAAATAAATAAATCAATTTATTTGATTAAAATCCTAAAGTTATAACATCCTCTCATTTGATTTGAATAAAGCCCAGCATTTAAACCAAATGTCATAAATCAACTAATTTCACTTAAGTTAATTAATCCTAGATTAATTAACTCCTATCACTAATCCCCCATTCCTCTAGCTTTTAACTCCACCCTAGGGTAAGTCAACTATGGTCAACTAACCAAGTTGCACATGTAAATCAGTTTATTTGATTTACTAAATTACCCTATTTTCATTCAAAAATGACATATTCTTTGAATATTCCACCCACTTGATTTTTCCCTCCCAAAGGACTTTTGTCCTCTTTATGAGCCACCTTGGCATTAAAGGCTCTTACATGTCCTTTTTTTTGAGTCACCTTTGCATTAAGGGCTCTTACACCTCCTCTTATACAAGCCACCTCTTGGCATTCATTCCTCTTACACATCCCATCTCCCAAGATGCGCTCACACATGTGTCAGCACATATCATCTAGACTCATTAGCATGTTGACAAGTGGCACAATGCCATTGGTCCAATTTTTAATCCCACATTCTCCCCATTCTTCACTCTTCAACCCTTCTTCCTTATAAATAGAGGCCTTCTCTATTGGTTGAGGATCCACAATTTCATGCAAGGTTATTGTGAATACAAATTCACCATGCTCCCTTCGAGTTTTGTTTTAGGGCTGAGTATTGACCCATGCCTTCAAATGAATATCATCAACTCCTTTTTGATAATCATCATGACCTATGCCACTTGTGCGCTCATCGCTCTCTCAAGGAATTTTCTCGTTGCTCTTCTATCAGGCCCTAAAATGCTCCCACGTGTCTTCACTATGGGTTATTTTGATTACTTCCTTTCACTTCCTCGTCGGTCCCCACCTGCATGCCACATAGCTCCTATTCGCATAAAGATTTGGTGGACCCCACAAGCAGCATCTATAGTGAACCTTTTTGCTACATGTTATCTCAGCACAGGCTTTCAACAAAGACAAAAAAAAATCAACCATGGGCAAAGAAATGATACCACATGTCTCTTTAGTGCATGCTTCTTCAAGACAAGGGATGAAGCGAACTATGGGATGTGATATGCTACCACATGTTCTAAATGCCTATATGAGGAGTTAAAAATTGTTTGCGTAGGACCACTACCATCATTCGCAGGGGATGCACTTGGATGGAGAGTGACCACATGATATGGCTCGAACCTTTTATGTTGCAACAGTCGAGGGTAATCATTGTTGTTACATCATTACTCAGGATTCTGAATCTTTTCATTCGCTGTCTCGCTAGTGGTGGGAGGCTTGCTATATATACTTCTCTTTGCTTCTAAAGAGGGTTCAGAGTTCAAAGATTACATGCTACATGTTTTTCAAGTTTCACTAGTTTTAGAATTATAGGATTTTTGGAGAGACTAGGCCTTTTTATTGTTTGGATTATTGCAAGAACTCACAGACTGTTCTATTGTTCGGACTTTCAATTTTCTTATGTTATTGATGAACTTTACACTATTCCATTATTGTTTGAATGGTTTATTTGTCGTACTTCTATAATTTGAATCCAAGTTTACTAGTTTAGAGCATGTCTTTTGATTTTTCTTTTCAATAAATGGGTGTGATATTATTTTATGTCATTGAATGAGTTGTTCATGCTACAATCCCTAATTTTTGTTATTCTAGGACATGGTAAATTCGTAAGCGGGCCCTTAGATCATATCCAAAAGATAGGTTTATCATGCCTTTTATCTAAATTTTGGAGCATCGCCTTAGTTAGATTCTTTATTTTTATATCTGCTTCCTTTTCCCATTCCAAAACCCCATTTACAAAAGAATCCAACTTCTTTAAAAATCTGGAGGTTACTTAGTTTAGCGCAATAAGTCCCCCATAAACTGTGTTTCCCATAAAGGGCTATTACCTTGCCAATTTTTGGCATCAACAATTTTTCTTTCTCCTGGCATGCCTAGTGGGACTGAGCTTAAATGAATATAATTTTCAAAATGGTGTATGAGCCATCAACCTATTACTAGGTCCCAAACAACAAATAATCTTGGTTTATTAGTACCACCATTACGGACAGCCTGCGACCCAATTAGTGAAGTTTTTGCTTCCTCCTCCCTTTCTACAAGCCATGTTGCCTACCGCTAACAAAAATTATGTGGCATGGGACGCCAAAAGCCCTCTTGTTACACTAGTAGCACCTATAGTTTGGGCTGCTATCCTAGTTTCTACCCTAAATCCTATACCTAAATTCACCGGAGATGGCTCAAGAACACCATCCGAACATCTGCAAGATGTTGCAGACGTATGTCTAGTAGATGGTGTTACAAACCAAAATATAGTGCTAAGGTTGCTCACCACCTCTTTAAGAGGCAAGGCACTAGATTGGTACCATACTCTGCAAGCAAACACTATCATGACCTGGGATGAGCTCAGGGATCCTTTTTACCAAAGATTCTCAAATGAAGGAGACTGATCCTCACTATATTATCAGTTGTCGGTCATAAAACAGGCCCTGTACGAAGCCATGGCTGACTTTAATGCCCAGTTCCATACCAGATGGCAGAGGATTCAAGTTTATATCCACCTGTCGCATGATCTAGAATTTATGTTCTATTTGAAATCTATCAACCCTGACATTTCCATGATGATCCAGTCTCTTAGTGGAAGCACACTTCTGAGCACATATAGCATCGATGTCAAAGCGGAGAATAATTTTATAGACGCTGGGAAATTGTCGCCTCAACCCATTATTCCTATATTCCCAAAAATATCATTTCATGCTTAGGAGATGCTTTCTACTAGTGCACTGGCTCCTCTCAATCCATGTACACATATCCGAGCACATTGCAAAATGTTGCCTCTACATCCAGCTTTTCAAAGGAGGAGATGAGCAAGTTCAAGGAAGTGTTGCAAACTATTGTTAATGAGATAACTATTATCAAGTGCAACCAGGCCATACCTATGAAGCCTACCTACTAGAATTATCAAGGTGAAATATCCTCTTACCAACAAAAAGAGTTCCAAGGAAGCACTCGCACAAATCTACAGGTGCAAACAACAAATTAGATAGTGGACCAGTACCCACTCCACTGCAAAGCGCTAACCTAAGCTCGAGCAGAGAGTTGACCGCGGAGAAAAATAATTTAGTGGATGACACCAACACTTGGTGCGTCACTTGCAAAAATTCACACATGCCCTAAAATTGTCCGTGTGACAACCTACAACAAAAGGTGGTGGAGCAACGCAACCAAGCCACAACATCAGACCCCGGAAGCTATGTGTACACCTCTTTGCAAATGGACAACACAGTTCTCACCGCACAAATGCAAGGGATGCCACTAGAGAAAGAAGAAAACATCTCTCCTAACCACACACTCTTCTCATGGATGGAAGAAGAAGAAGTAGTGTTTTCCAATGATACATCCACATCTAAAACACCACAAGTACAGTTCGATTACAACACTCTCTCAAAGAGGAGATTCACAGGAAAGCCAATTGTCCCACAACCTAAAATTCCTTCCAACCCAGTGCCTAGCACCTTGGTCATGGTTCCACAATCTCAGCCACGAAGGGAAGTTGTTATAACAAGAGAAAAGGAGTAGAAATCTCTAAATCTGCCACCCTTGAACATGGTGGAACAGTTAAATAAATCATCTGCTAATTTGTCTCTTTGGGATATATTAGCTTGTTGGATGTTGTGGATGTGCTGTTGATATGTGGTTGTCATTGATGTCAACACTATTAGCATTGGGTGTATTGAAGGTTGTATATGTTGAGGATATTGAGAAAATTGTAAAATAAAGTGTTCTAGGTTCCTAGTGGAACTGTGTACGTCATGAAGGTGTATTGTTATCTACATTGAAAATTAGCTACAATGGACTAAAGTGTTTATTTTTTAGAGTATCTAGATCATCTATCAAAATTTCTAGATGTTCGTATGAAGATTTGATCATGTTGTGATCTGACAGTATTTATGTGGTCTTTGTCAGTGTTCCTGAGTGAAGTTTGTGTGATTCTGGTAATTCTAGTTGTTGTGTATGTCTCTCTATTGTTTCTTGGTGTTCTTGGATGTTTCAAGATCGTGCTCTATCTTTTTGGTACGTCCAGATTGATCAGTGTTCTCATGGTCAAAAAATTTTCTCTGTATGATTAGTTTCTCAGATTCTTGGCCTACATGATGGGTGTAATGTGTGGTGAATCTTTGAGGTGAAATTAATTAAAGTATTTTCATGTTGGAGTTGTTAATTTGGATCTCCACTTTGTTGTGGTCGACCTTGGTGGATTCACATTGAAAATTCAATTGTAAATTTGGGTTGATATTGTAAATATGCTTTAATTTTTTGGCCGACTAAGTTGTTGATGTAATCTCTTATTGCGGATATATAAGAGTGATTGTTTCATTGGTGTAAAGTATGCTTAGTGTGCTCCCATATGTGTATGTGTGAATATCATTTGATTGCAGAGTAGAGTTTGAAGAAGACTGAGTGAAGTGTGAAGAATTTTGAGCGTAGAGTGAAGAAGGTTTTCCTGTGCTTAACTAGAACTATAATGAGGCTTGTGTAGAAGCTATTTTCTTAGTTCACAATTTGGATGGTTTTAATCCAAACCTTTCTTTGGAAAGTGAGTCCTCTTTTGTATTTAAGTAGTGAGCTTTAGGCAGTGTGCCTAGATGCATGTGCATTCCCATTATTTCTCATTATAGTTTTAATAGGGTACAATATTGGGGACTAACATCCACCATGTTTTTTACCCTAATAGGGTTTCCACATAAAAAATATTGGTGTTCTTTGTCTCTCTGATGTGTTAATTGTTTTTGGTTAATTGCTTATTGATCAGATTTGAGACTAAATTAAGCAAAGTTTGAAAAGTTTAAATTTCTATGACAACTGATTCACCTCCCCCCCCTCTTAATTGTTTTTCCTTGTTTTTCCAACAATTGGTATCAGAGTAGGTTCCTCTGAAGAAGTCTAAAAGCTTGAGGTGATTCGAGATGGCAACATACAAGAAGGACAGTCCTAGATTTGATGGAACTAACTACTCACCATAGAAATTCAAAATGGAATGTGACAAATGGTGTATTGGTGAAGTGTTTTGGAAGATCACAAAAGATCCATATGTTATTCCTTAGAATGGTCCCTCGACTGCTGATGAGATCAAAGAATCTAAGAATAATATCAGGGTAATTAAAGCTTTAGTGAGTGCTCTAACATATTCGGAGATGGAAAATGTGATAGATCTGTAGACAACTCATGAGATTTGGATGAAGCTAGAAACTTTGTATGAAGGAGATGCACAGGTGAAGATGGATAAGCTATAGAGTTTGAAAGGAAAGTATGAGAATTTGAAGATGGGTGAAGATGAAAATATCACTTCTTTTATGCAAAGAGTAAATGAAATAGTGATGGGTATTAGATGTGCTAGTGGTTCTCTGGATGAGGATGAAATTATGGCTAAGATACTCAGATCCTTCCCTCCCTCCTACAAAGTGAAGGCTCATGCTATTGAAGAGCTCATATTAGTAACCAAGATGACAAGAGACACGTTGGTTGGTAAGTTTGCTGCTTTTGAATTAAGTGAATTTGGTTAATCTATTCCAAAGATTGAATCTGCATTCAAGGCTACTGTATCTATAAGAAACAAGCAAAGATATGGTCTAGGAGAATGTTCTAGAAATATATCCAAGTATGATGAAGAATTGAAACAACTTGAAGATAAAGAGAGGTATAAGAATTGGAAGCAGTGATTGTAAAGAAAGAAGGCAGAGGAAACGATAAGTATGAAGGAGTGTTTCCTATTAAATGTTTTTCTTGCAGTAAAATAGGTCATTTTGCATAAAGATGTCCTAAAAGAGTTCCTAGATCTACACCTAACAATTCTAGATTCCAAAAGAAATGTTACTTTTGATGAAGAAGCAGTGAATGATGATGATTTTGATAAAGATAATGGAAATAAATATGAATGGGTTTTCATTGCTACCATTGAAAATAGTCTTATGGCTATTGAATCTGCTAAAGATGAGAAAGCTCTTGCAGCCTGAGTTGAAGAAAAGGATGAGTGGGTTATTGGCAGTCAATGCTCACATCATATGACTGGTGATAAAGACAAATTTGTAAGTCTAGAGAAGTATGATGGTGGTTTTGTAAGATTTGGAGACAACAATGTTGGTGTGATTCATGGCAGAGGTTCTATTTGTCTTGGTGGTAAGCATAACACTGATGATGTTCTTTATGTTGAAGGTCTGAAGCACAATATTTTGAGTGTTGGATAGATGGTGGACAAAGGCTATGATCTACAATTCCAAGATGTAAGATTCAGGATATGTGGAAGTTCTTGCAATATGATTGCTACAGGTAGAAAGATAGAAGGTAATATTTTTGACCTGAATACTGCTACTGGGAGTTGTTTAATTGCTCAAGTAGATGAAAGCTGGTTGTGGAATAGGAGGTTGTGTCATGTAAATTTTGATAACATTGTCAAGGTAAGTTCCACTCAAGTAGTAAGATATCTACCTAAGTTAGTGAAGCATGCTAATACAATTTTTAAGGAGTGTCAGATGGGTAAATAGACTAGAGTTTCCTTCCAAAGCAAACAATTTAATTCAAATGATTTGCTGGAGCTGCTACATACTGATCTTTGTGGTCCCTCTAGAGTCAGAAGTATTCATGGAGAAAGGTACTTTATGTTGATTATCGATGATTACTCTAGAATGATATGGGTTTCTTTCTTAAGAGAAAAATGTGAAGCACTGGAAAATTTCAAAAGTTTCAAGGCTATGGCAGAAAATGAGAAAGGTCTGAAAATAAAATTTCTGAGATCTGACAAAGGTGGTGAGTTCACCTCTAGGGAGTTCAACTCTTTTTGTGAAGAACATGGAATCAAAAGACAATTATCTTCTCCTCGAACCCCTCAACAGAATGGAGTTGCAAAGAGAAAGAATAGAACAATTTTGGATGCTGCTAGAACAATGATGATAAAAGGAAATGTTCCATAGATCGATTGGAGTGAAGCTGTAAGCATTGCTATGTATACTTTAAATCGGGTAAATGTTAATGGTAATTCTGGTAAGACCCCTTTTGAGCTATGGTTTGGTTATAAGCCTACTATTAAATATTTCAAGATCTTTGAAAGTAAATGTTATATCAAGAGAGATGATGATATAGGAAACTTTGATGCAAGAAGCGATGAAGGAATATTTCTAGGTTACTCTACTAAAAGCAAGGCCTACCGGTGCTATAACAGAAGACTGAGAAAGATGGTTGAGAGTGTAAATGTCAGTCAATGAGGACTCTGCCAAATCATCCAGATATTATGGTTATGATTCAGATGAAGACAATACAAGCCAAGGGAAGAATTCTCAGAAACAGAACCAACTTCATATTAGTCCATATGTTCTGGTAAAGCAACCTCAATTTGTTCTAGTAAATCAAGTCAGGAAGCATAGACAAGTGCAAGTGCAGAAGATAGATCAAAAGAACCAAAAGCTCTTGAAAGTCCCAAAACTCGAATGTATGTAAAGCTAAATCATTCTGAAAGTCAAATTATAGGAGATAAGAGTAAAGGTGTGCAAACTAGAAGAAATATTGCATAAGAGTATTGTTTGATTTCTAATATTGAACCTAAAGATGTCACTAAAGCCTGCCAAGATGAATACTGGATGGAAGCTATGAAGGAAGAGCTGACACGGATTGAAAAGAATGACATGTGGACACTTGTTCCCAGACCTAAAGAAAAAAATGTGATTGCAACTAAATGGTTGTTTTAGAACAAGGTGAATGAACAAGGTGAAGTGGTCTAGAATAAAGCAAGACTGGTATGTAAAGGGTATTCTCAAATGGAAGGTGTTGATTTTGAAGAAAAATTTTCCCCTGTTGCCAGAATTTAAGCTGTTAAATTATTTCTTGCTTATGTTTCATATAAGAACTATAAAGTCTATCAAATGGATGTGAAGTCAACATTTCTAAATGGAGAACTGGAAGAAGTATACATTGAACAACTAGATGGATTCCAGCTGAATGACAAGGAAGATATGGTCTGCAGATTGAAGAAAGCTCTATATGGACTTAATCAAGCTCCCAGAGCTTGGTATGCTAGATTGAACAAATATTTACTGAAGCTTGGATTCACTATAGGTACTACTGATAGCAACTTATATTTCAAATTGGATCATGATAAAGAATTAATTATAGAAGTTTTTGTTGATGACATCATTTTTGGAGGAGATGAAAATCTATGTATGAAGCTTTCCGATGAGATGAAGGGTGAATTTGAGATGAGTATGATTGGAGAGATAAAGTTATTTCTAGGATTGCAAGTTACCCATTTAGATAAGGCAATTTTCATATCTCAGTCCAAATATGTGAGAGAGCTACTAAAGAAATTTGGGATGGAAGACTCAAAACCTGTTGGTACTCCCATGGTAACTGGATATAAGTTGACATAGAATGATGATTCTCCTAACGCGAATCAAACTAGATACATGTCAACGATCGGTGGATTGCTCTATTTAACCCAGACTAGACCAGATATTATGAATGTTGTATGTATGATTGGTAGATTTCAGGGCGATCCAAAAGAATCACATGTGACTGTTGTTAAGAGAATCTTCAGATATCTGAAAGGAATAGTTAATTTTGGACTTTGGTATCCAAAGGATGATGATCTCATTTTGAGTGCATATACTAATACAGATTGGGCTGGAGATGTAGATGACAGGAAAAGTACTAGTGGTGGTGCTTTCTTCTTGGGGAAGAAGTTGGTGTCTTGGTTGAGCAAAAAGTAGAATTCCATTTCTTTATCTACTATTGAAGCATAATATATTGTTTCTGCAAATAACTGTACTCAAGTGATATGGATGAAACAAATGTTAAATGATATTAGGGTGATATATGAAGAGCCTATTGCCATATACTATGACAATTCAAGTGCAATAAATATTTCAAGGAATTCGGTGCTACACTCTAAGACCAAATGTATATATCAATCAAATTTCACTTCTTGAGGGAGAAAGTAAGTGAAAGAGAAGTCAGATTGGAGTATGTTCCTACCAAAGAACAAATTACAGACATATTTACTAAGTTGTTGCCGAAGGATACTTTTGAGTATCTCAAAGGAATTCTAGGGGTGATTACCCCTCTTGATAAGAACTAAAAGATGCATTTACTTGCATGAATATGTGAGCTTCATTACTATATTCTGATTTGGATTGATGTTTCCATGGTTGCTACTCAAGGGAGTAGCTAGATGTGCACATATGTGGTTTAGAGTGTGTATATGGAAAGGTCATGGTTACCTTTTCCATTAATGTCAAAGGGGGAGAAGTGCAATGTGAAAAATATTTTGAGGAGAAGAGCCTTGTGGGAGAAGAACACTTGAGAAGAAGAGTTAGAATCTAACGAGAAGCAAGTGTGTTGGGTTGATGGTATTTTTCACATCATATGTTGCCATCAATGCCAGAGGGGGAGATTGTTGGATGTTGTGGATGTGTTGCTAATATGTGTTTTTCATGGATGTCAACACTATTAGCATTTGGTGTATTGAAGGTTGTATATGTCAAGGGTATTAAGAAAATTGTAAAAGAAAGTGTTCTAGGGTCCCAATGGAACTATGTAGGTCATGAAGGCATCTTGTTATGTACGTTGAAGATCAGTTGTTGTGGACTAAAGTGTTTATATTTTAGAGTATCTTGATCATCTACCAGAAGTTTTAGAGGTCCGCGTGAAGATTTGATCGTGTTGTGGGGTATGTGCAGGATCATAATGGAAAAAATAGGCCCTTAAGTGAAAAAAAATCAGAGTTAGGCAACTTGACGTAAAAGTTTGAATAAGTTATCTATATTATTTCAAAAATATGTAAGAATAGAATGTGCAGCAAATTGAATGTAGTTTCTAAACTACTAGGTTTGTTTTAAAAAAATATATATCTATTTGGTGAAAATTTGAAATATGGAAAAAATAAGAAGTAGGTGTTTGTCTGACCACCCTAACCACAATAAAATGATAATATTTTTTTATAAGATTTTAGATATAAGTAAAAGACCCATGCCCCGATCTGATGCATATTTTTTTATAATTTTTTTCCAAGTAAATAATTAATTATGAATTTTTATTACAAATTTTTAAAAATATAAAAACTCATATGTCGACCACCTTAACTTGGTCAAAACTTCATGAAATTCATTTTTTTTTTTAATCCTATAGTATTCAAAACATAGAATGTGATGCATGTTTTGGATTCAAAAATGTGATACCGTTTGAAAGCTATAGATGTTTTTAAATCAGCCTATCAATCAGGACTTTAGTTGTAATTTGAATAGAAAATGAATAATAATTACTTATTAAATTCAAAATAAAGCATAATTTATATCAGTGGAAAGCTAAGAATCTCCTTTAAAAACCCTTTTCGTTTCATCAAATTTGGGTAAAAAATAGTTGTTAGCCACATACCCATCATATTTCCACTTTTGGCCCATCATGATCCTGCATACCCAAATATGTAAGAATAGAATCTATAGAAAATTGAATGTAGTTTCTAAACTAGTAGGCTTTTTTATAAAAAAATCTATTTGCTGAAAATTTGAAATTTTAATGCAATAGTACTTAAATTTCAGGGAAAAAATAAGAAGTAGGTGTCTATCTAACCACCCTAACCACAATAAAATGATAATATTTTTTATAATATTTTAGATATAAGTAGAGGACTCATGTCCCGATGTGATGCATATTTTTTGTAATTTTTTCCAAGTAAATAATTAATTATGAATTTTTATTACAACTTTTAAAAATATAAAAAATTGTATGTCTGACCACCTTAACTTGGTCAAAACTTCATGAAATTCAATTTTTATTTTTTTAATCCTATAATATGTGAAGCATAGAATGTGACGCATGTTTCAAATTCAAAAAATGTGATACCATTTGGAAGCTATAGATGTTTTTCAATCAACCTATCAATGAGGACTTTGGTCGTAATTCAAATAGAAAATTAATAATAATAATTTATTAAATTCAAAGTAAAGCATAATTTGTATTAGTGGAAATCTGAGAATATTCTTTAAAAACCCTTTTCATTTCATCAATTTTGGGTAAAAAAAAGGTCATCAGCCACATACCCTTCACATACCCATCATATTGCCACTCTTTGGCCCATCATTATCCTGCACATACCCTGTGGTCTGACAACATTTTTTTGGTCTTTGTTAGTGTTTCTAAGTGATTTTTTTTGTGATTATTGTAATTGTAGTTGTTGTGGATGTCTCTCTTTTGTTTCTTGGTGTTCTTGGATGTTTCTAGATCGTGCTCTATTTTTATAGTATGTCCACATTGATCAGTGTGCTCGTGGTCGAAGATTTTTCTCTATATGTTCGGTTTCTCATGTTCTTGGCCGACATGATGGGTATAACGTGTGGTGAAATTAATTTAAGTCTTTTCATGTTGGATTTGTTTATTTAGGTCTCCGTTATGTTGTGGCCAACCTTGGTGGATTCACATTGAAAATTTAATTGTAAATTTGGGCCGACATTGTAAATATGTTTTCTTTTTCTGGCCAACCAAGTTGTTGATGTAATCTCTTGTTGCAGATATATAAGAGCAATTGTTTCATTGGTGTAAAGTGTGCTCAGTGTGCTCCCATGTGTGTATGTGTGAATATCATTCGATTGTAGAGAAAAGTGTGAAGAAGACTGAGTGAAGTGTGAAGAAGTGTGAGCGAAGAGTGAAGAAGGTTTTCTTGTGCTTAACTAAAACTATAATTAGGCTTGTGTAGAAGCTATTTTCTCAGTTCACAATTTGGATGGTTTTAATCCAAACCTTTCTTTGGACAGTGAGTCCTCTTTTGAATTTGAGCAGTGAGCTCTAGGTAGTGTTCCTGAATGCATGTGCATTCCCATTATTTCTCATTATACTTTTAACAGGGTATAATATTGTGGACTAACATCCACCATGGTTTTTCCCCTAACAGGGTTTTCACGTAAAAAATCTTGGTGTTCTCTATCTCTTTGATGTGTTAAAATTGTTTTTGGCTAATTGATTATTGATCAGATCTAAGACTAAGTTAAGTAAAGTTTGAAACGTTTAAATTTCTGTGACAACTGATTCACCCCCCCTCTTAGTTGTTTGACCTTGTTTTTCCAACATAGCTATCCCAGAACAAAAGACATTACTACAAAAGGCACTTTGGGAGGATCTAATCATGGAACCAAATGAGCAATTGCTTAAAGGAAAGGTTGTTGATCAATCACCTCTAGCCAAAGTTCTCACAAATAGCACAGTGGAAGCTCCCACAGAGGTAAGAGATAACCTAAAACCTAAAACCTTCTTCCTAATGCTTATTGTGGGAGAGAAGTTATTGCACAATGCCATCATTGACTTTGGTGCTAGCACCACAGTTATGCCTAAACAAATAGCTAAAGCTTTAGGGATCAGTTATGAACCTTTAAAAAGGGAGTGATGTAGCTTGATGTTAACATAGTCGAGACTCTTGGTCTCATCAAGGATATTCCCTTGAGTCTATTTGTTTTCCCTAACATCACGGTGCCAGAAGATATTGTGATCATTGATGTTTTCCCCATGTTTTGCCTCTTTCTATCTTGAGAATTTACTTCAAAGGTGGGTAGATAATTTTCCTTGGATTAGTCACACATGATTCTTAGGACCAAGTGTGGTGAAAAAATGAAGATAGAATCTGAAGCTCTACATTCAAAACATGTGGCCAATGAGGCCATGATCAACATTGAGGTCACTCATACTTCGATCACCAAGCAAGAAATGTATTGCATTGAGCTACTAGAAGATAAAAGGGTGACTAGAGATCAGACCGATCAAGAAGATGTTATGTTAAGAAAACATATGGATACTGATCCTTTTGGAAACTACCATGCTACTAGGTTGGGCACCTATGTCATCTATGATGAAGATCTAGTCCTCCCGAAGGTCATCGGAAAATCAGAGAATGTTCAAGCCTCAGAGTTATGGACATTGAATTTTGATGGAGCAAGATGCAAAAATGGCCTAGGAGTTGGGATATGTTTAATGTACCCATAGAATGAAAAGACACTGAGGTATTTTCACTTCCAGTTTTCTTTCTCAAAAAATGAAACTTAATATGACATATTAGTGTAAGGTATTAGCCTTGCAGAACATATGGACATAAAGCAATTAATAGTATTTAGAGATTATGAACTAGTACTCAATCAAGTCCAAGGAAGTTTTGCGACCAAGAATGTTTGTATGCAATCCTATAGACACTGAGTTTGGGACTTGATTGAGGGTTTTGAATCCTTCAACATTTAGATGGTTCCCTGAGAATAGAATATAGTTGTGGATTGCATGGCATCAATCAGATACTAGTTTGATCCTGCCTCCAATCTCATTCACAACAAACACTTTGTATGAGTAATAGTCTGACTAGGGATTCTAGACAATGACCAAAGCTAGAGACTGTTTGATAGTGATGAACACATTGCCTTGTTCATCCAACAGTCGGGAGAATTTGCTGACCAGCTCCAACTGAAGATTGTTGAAGCTTATGAAGGACAAATTATTTAGCTAGAATACAACAAGCTTCCAAAGGGATTGGTCACTTTCAAGAATCTTTTCAATTGTGACAATGCAAGAAATGACAAAAAAAAATTGTAGCAAACAAAGTTGACTATGCAGATCTTCAAGTCAGAGATGGAAGAAAGCTCAAAGTCGGGAAGGATTTCCCGCATCATGATAAAGAAAGGCTTATTGAATTTTTTAAAAAATATGAAGGAGTAGTGGCTTGGTCATATGATTAGCTTAGGTGATATGATCCTGATATCATTCAACACACAATAGAGTTGGCGAAAGGCGCAAAACTGGTCTGCCAAAAATTGAGGCAAGTGAATCCCAAGATTGAAGCGCTAATGGTGCAAGAATTAACATAATTGATGCAGTTATGAATTGTCTTCTCAATCAAGCATAGCACATGGGTATCCAATTTGGTCCTGGTTCAAAACAAGAATGCATATATTCACCTATGTGTGGACTTTCGGGACCTAAACAGAGCATCCTTGAAGGATCATTACCTGCTACCTTCAATGGAGTTAATCTTGGAAATGGTGGTAGGATCAGAGATGTTCTCCCTGTTAGATGGCTTCTCCGATTACAATCAGATCTAGGTTAATGAAGAGGATCAACATAATATGATGTTAACTACTAAGTGGGGATTGTTTTCATATGATAAAATTCCATTTGGCCTCTCAAACGTAGGAGCCACCTTCTAGTGGGAAATGGATATTGCTTTTAGTGAACTAATTAACAAGATTATCCTAATCTATTTGGATGATTTGATGGTGTTCTCCAAATCCAAAGATGATCATTTTGATCACCTTGAGATGATTTTCAAGAAATTCCAAGAGTTTAGGATATCCCTGAACCCAAAAAAATGTGTGTTTGGAGTTTCACAAGGAAAGCTATTGGGGCATGTGGTGTCCAAAGAAGGAATTTCAATTGATCTTGAGCAAGTGAAAGCAATCAAAGAGCTTCCAGTCCTTCTTGGGAAAGGTGAATTTTATTAGCAAATTTATTTCTGATTTTGCAGGAATAATTAGGCCAATTACCTTGATGCTGAAAAAGGATCAAACATTTAAATGGAAAAAGGAAGCCAGATAAGCCTTTGAGAGATTCAAGGATGTTATTTCCTCCACTCCTATTCTAGTCAATCTAGACTTATCAAAGGACTTTATAATGTATGTATTCAGTAGCAAGTCAAGCATTGCTACTGTCTTAGCTCAAAAAGATGATGAGGGAAAGGGAGAACATCTGAGAGCATTTCACTCCCAAACCCTGAAGGAATATGAGACAAACTACAACTTTGTAGAGAGGCAAGTGTTTGTAATAGTTAAGGGGCTCAAGAAGTGCCAACATTTAATTTCTTGCAATAAGGTGATTGTCTATGTTGCACATTCGAGCATGTACGAATACATCATGGAAGGAGAGATACTAAGAAAAGGTCCAATTGGATAACCAAGATCCTCGAATATGACATTGAGGTTAAGCCTACCAAGATTGTTTGAGGAAGAGGGTTGTGCCAATACCTTCCGCACGATGAAGAAATGGCCACCGAAGAAGAGCAGCCAGAGCTAGTCCTAATGAATGAGTCAGAGTCCAAATGTTGTTAGCTGGTAGATAGAATAAGATTTATGCATACAGGAACGTATCCACTGGGCCTTCCTTCTCAGAAGAGGAGATTCTACCAACTGCAAACCAGTGGATTCACACTCATTGAAGGGATCATGTTCAAGAGAAATTTTAATGACATTCTGTTGCAATGTGTTACCACAGAGCATGCAAAAAGGATCCTCGAAACTTGCCACAACAATTTTGTGTGTGGGAATTTCTCTACAAAGACAACTTCCATCAAAATCATGTGCGCAGGGTACTTTTGGCTAACATTATTCAATGTTCCTACTCCTTCATGAAAACTTGCAAGGAATGTCAATTCTTCATAGGAAGAAGAAATAATTAATCAATGCTTCTCAATACAATAGTGGTTGATGAGCCATTCATGCAATGGGGTTTGAACTTCATCGGGATGATCAACCCAGCCTCCAGCGGAGAACATAAATGGATCTTAACAACCACTGACTACTTGACAAGATGGACCGAAGTCATGCCACTAAATAATGCGATAGAGATAGAGATCCTAGAAGAAATGGTGACGAGATTTGGCCTGCCCAAAACTATCATATCTGAAAATGCTAAAGCTTTCTTAGGCTCTAAGGTAATTCAATTCACACTTATGCATGGAATATTCCTTAAAACATCATCATACTACTACCCACAGGGGAACGGCTTAGCTGAGTCAACAACAAAAAAATTTGGTCAAAATCCTCAAAGGAATCAAGTCAGAATACCAAAGGGAATGGCATAAAAACCTTTGAACAATGCTCTCGGAAGACCACATCACTCCTAAGAAAGTCCGCAAGACTTCACCATATGAGCTAGTGTATGAAAAAGAGGTGTTATTACCTATCTCAGTGGAGATTACAACACTGCAATTGCTAAAATATCTCAAGGTGGAAGAAAATGATGCAATGGAGGTATGGTTAGCCAAGTTGCTAGAAGTACAAGAGAAAAGGGAAAAGTCCCTAATAGCCATGACTAACCGCCAACAAGTGGTTAAAAGGTGGTTTGGAAAGAAAGCATCTGATCAAGGTCCAAAGTGTGGAGACTTAGTGCTAAAATTTAATGAGAGGGCTGTGAAGCCGAATCAGCATGGGAAGTTTGACAACCTTTGGGAAGGCCCATTCAAAATAATTCAATGCAAAGAGCATAATGAATATGAGTTAGAAACTATGGAAAAAGAAGCGTTGGGAATTCTAGTCAACAAAATTCACCTGGAACTATTTATTTAAGCTTGCTACCCTACCGATGTAAATATGTCTATAATGTTTTTCCCTTCTTTCCCTTTTTGTTTTGTTGGCCGGTCTTTTTATTTATTCAGTGGTTTGAGGCGAAAAAGAGCAAGTAACCCATTAATTGTAGAGAGTAAAGAAATAAACTCATAAGTGAAAGGAGAAAAAAAATTTAACACCCACATGTGAAATTGAATCCATACATACATGCTGAAAAAGAAAAGAAGACCTAGCTGTAGAAGCCAATGCAGACAACAAGATGGTTATATAAAGATATATTTTCATTATATATGTGCTTTGGAATTTACATTGTCAATATGGCTCATGGGCCACGCTTCTAAAAATCATATAATTCTATTTTGTTTCTTTTATATATTACGAAAAACCTTTTTCTAGCATGTATACAAAAAATAGACTAATTGCTATGAGTTTTTAAAGGAAAAAAAGAAAAAAATGGAAGTCTTTAGTCCACAACATGGAAAGCAGCAACAAACACATCAATGACAGTGTTCATGATATCTTCATCCATAGGGGCATCATCATTAGCAACAACATCATTAGCAGGAGCAATGGCCAGAGACAGAGGGAACACAAGGTTCCTGAAGTTTGTGTACTAGTTGATGTCATAAAATGGCACCACATTGTAGATGCGAAACAAGAAATGGTAGGATTGAGTGACCTTCTAGCGGTGCTCATCTTGTTATTGGAGTCGAAATCCACTCAAAAATGGCAGCCACGACACAACCGTGTCCTCTTCTATGAACCTCTGTAGGTCACTCACAGTCGCTATGCTTCCGCCATATGCAACATTTTCTACTACCTCTCCAAGGCCATTCATGTAATTTTGAGGAAATGTTTCTTTGACAAGATGAAGAATCAAAGGCTTGGGAATTCCTATATCCAATATGGAGGTGATAAAATGCAAGCACACATCAGTGTTAACTCGATACTTGTCCTCATTTTCAAGGAAATCCTATCCCAAAACCGATTTCATGGCTATAATAGCTAGTGATTGCTTATTTTTTGTCATCCTCTTCAAATGCTTAGTAGAAATCTCACTTAGGAAGGTTGTTTGAGACTTGTGACACACTATCCTAATTGGGGTATTCATGCTGACAATCACTTTGCAACTATCCTAGAACTATCTTTGCAAACTGCCTAAGCCTAGCCTATGAAAACACTACTCATTGCAAATACCAAACTACTAAACCAATGACCTACTAAAAAATTTTCTCTAATCACTAAGTGTGATTTTGCTACTGCTTAGATGCCTATTTATAGAAAAAGTGAGCAAGTGCATGGTAATTTTCTTACCATAAACATGATGCTAATCAAGTACCAACTTGAAATTTGTGCCTAAGCTTACTCGAATTTCCCGCCCAGTTGCGTTTACTGAGTACAATTTCCTACATGCAAAACTAATAAGGGCTAATTAATTAGCCTAAGCTAGTGGCAACATTTGGTAGTGTTTTGCACCGTGGCTAGGGAATGAAATTGTGTCATTCTCCAAGTGTTTTGCTTATTCCAAGGTAGAGCTCATATCTTTTCAATTGTTGATCACATCTTTGGCTTAATCATTCCTTTTGGGATATTAATTTCCATTGCATACGAATGCTTAAGCTGCTAGAAAAGTGTCAGCTCAAATTCCAAAAAAATCATGTTGTACAATATGGTTGCTAATTGCAATAATGAATTCTTGTCACATCTAAATGGCAAGTGATTCATCTCGCACAAGCCAAGGTTTGGAAGTACATGCTGAATGAAATGCAAAAAGGTAACTCCCATCTACCACCTTAAGAAAAAATAGCTAAGTGTTGCATGCAAAATATTTGAGCACTTAAAAGGTCTTTTAAAATACGCTACCCAGAACAAAAGCGATTTCTAGTGCACAACTAGAGCTGAGGTAAAGTTGTAGAAAAATTCAAGCTAGGAAAAGCTTCCCGAAAAGAAAAATGGCAGAAATTTCAAGCTAGGAATTATAGGGAGGGGCAACAAAAATATTATTTAGAGCCATGTGAGTAGCATCAGTTGTCAATATTTTTGAAAATATTTCTTACACCACACTAGGTATTCCTGACAAGCCAAGTTGGGAAAACACAAAAGAGTTGGACAAGCCCAAAGGCTACAGAGACCCTGGAGCTTAATTCATGAAGACTGTGATAATATTCATGATCCCTATCTTGCAAAGAACCCTAAAGGATTAAGGGAAGCAGCATACGAAAGAATGAAGGTGTCCAAGAAGGAAATGTTGATGGTAGAAAAAGTATGGTCTAGCGGGATCCTTCAAAATATGGTCCCATTTGTGCACTACTGCCCAAAATTGGTCAATGCAGCCATTAAGAATTTCAACCCAAGCACTAACACCATTGAGGTCTAGACCCTGTCAGTTAACATCACTTCGGTAGCCATCTAGAATATGTTGTGTATTCGTGATTCTAAGAGCAGAGGGATACCAATGGAGGCATTCACTCCTACACAAGGGAATCATAAATGGAGCACCAGGAATAAGGCTGTGGACTTTTATAAAGAAGAAACCCAAAGGATTGAAACAAAGCAGGTGAAACCACCAAAAATTATGGCACAACACGATGCTTTCCCAAAAGACTTGCAAGATGCCTTTTCAATGACGGTGTTTTTTTTTGGTCTAGACACTGACAAGGAGGTGTACGCATTTCAATTGGGCCCAGGTTTCCAGTTTTGTAGGCAATAATCTTATTTCTGGTATGATTTTAAAGAGTACCTTGTAAAGAAAATGATAGAGCAAATCAACAATTACCAGGCTGAACGAAAGTTCAAATTTCTTTCCTATCTCACCCATATGTTTTTGCATTAGAACCAAAATTTCTTTGCTAAGTGGGTAAAATTGTCTACTTTTTACAAAAAGAATAGAAGAAAGCCAATTTATGTCTGGGCTCCTCTCCTCTCTTCCACTTTTGATTACTATGCATTTTTATATTATTTCTTGACTCCGATTTTGCAAGACTTGCGAGGATAGGATAGTATTAATCAACTCACTTTGAGGAAGACCAAGTATATGTAGAACTTCACTCCCAAATGTGATTGGTTCTTCAGAGCGGATTCCACATTCATCTAGATGTGAGGCATCATCGATGAACCATTTCACCTTCTAACATGTGTGACTAATCGAGTGATGGCCATTGAATTGTTTTGGCAAGTCTACATTATTGATATTACCTTTTGCAGTGGTAAAAAGGTCAAGAGGAAGGGATTCTTCACCTATCTACAAAGTTTCAAAATAGTGGCCTTGAAAAGGAAGCAAAAACACCCACTGTTATAGGATAAGCTGGCTCATTTAGGGTTGGTAATGATCTATGACAAGTGGGATTACAACCCTTTCAATAATCTACCATATGAACATCTCAAGGTAACTCATAGCCCTCGGCCTTACTGAGAGAGGAGGTGTAACCTGCTAGAGGATGAAGATGAATTATTGGTTGATTTGATTCATATTCCCATAGAAGACAATAGGTCATCATGGCATAAGTTCTATTTCACCAAGGTGGATTATGATGAGAACTGGGAAATGGGAAAAGCCATATATAATAAGCTGAGAAATGAAGAGGAATGGACTAATGAAAGGATCAGAACCTTCTGGATATATCACTAGGAGACAAAACAACTTGATGCACCTTATGAAAGTGTTTGGGATGATGAAGAGTTTGAGAGGCTGTGGGATGAGGAGCATCCTGCTTCCAACTCAAGTGCCACCAGAGGCAATGACCCTGATGAAGAAGAATAGAAAGAGGAGGAGGAAGCCGATACATCAACATCCTCTGCCAACAAAAGAGGAAGTCCACAGGGCAGTCTACCTATGTTGCTTCAAATGTGCGACTAAATATATTGAGGGCTTCATGGACACTTACCTGGGCCTCGCAAGCAACAAGGGGTCCCAACCGCAACAACCAAAAACTATGGAGATTGAAGACTCCCTGTCCCATAAAAAACAACACACTGATGCTTTTGTCAGAGAAGGATCACAAGGAGCCACCACAAGCCAAGTGCTCGTAGGGAGCCAACAGTTTGAAGTGAGTGAGCAGCCATTGAAAAATGGAGCACCACCAACATCCAGTCAACAAGTAACATTTTCTCGTCCTTTTCTCATTTCTCAATCTTTAGTGTCCTCTCCCATTCCCGCAGTGCCCATTACTACAAGTTTTGTCCCTACCTTCTCTACCCCTACAATAGTGTTTGTGGGAGGTTTCTCTCAGTTCTCGCAGATAAGGCCATCTATTTTAATGCCTCCATGAAGCTTAACACCTACCGCCGCTTCTCAATCTCTCCCCGCCTCTCTTTCTGAAGGCTCAGGCACCATGGGTACCCCTATTTCTAATGCTACCTTGGGTCCAACCCAATTTTCCTAGAAAAAATACTCAATTATCACTACCCCATCACTCCAGCAAGTGATGAGGCCTTCTGCCAGTTCTCAAACCGAACTATGGCAGGTTTCCTTTTTCTCCCCAAAAACTGTCAATCTCCCACCAAAGAAATTGTAGGGCCCTACCATACTTGTATTCCATTTTTCTCTTCCTCCTAGTGCACCTATTGTAGGTAGGATAGTTCAATCACTAGGCCAATTCATTGTGCAGGGTGATGCTACAAAGGAAGTGCGGGCCCTTAGGATCCAAAAGTGAAAAGCAAAGGATGAAAAAAGGGAGGTAGAGTCTAAGGTGTATACAATTTATAATGAAGCGCAACAAGCACTAAATTTCACCACCATGTACTCAAATTTTGTCAAACCATAGGGGGAGATGCTGCCAAGTGATTACGACATGTATGCCATGGTGCTTGATCTATTCGTAGCTAGCCACAGGATAAGGTAGAATTCATGGAGGAAACACAAGAGGTAGTAATGAATGATTTCCTTCGCTCTAGTTGTTAATTGAAGAAAAAAGAGGAGCAACTAAAGCTTGTAAAGGAAAAGGTAAGTTTTTTGGAAGCGAAGGAGAAATCACTCGGAGCAAAAGTTGCACACTTTTCTGAGAAAGTGCGAGCATAAGAGTTGGAGTAGAGAAAACTCCAAGAGGAACTCAATAAGTCCCAATTCATTGACCCCACACTAAGCAACAAGCTATGAGTGAGGAACTAGAAATATCAGAGCCAATTGACCCTGGCAGAGCAAAATTCAAAAGAGAAGGATAAATATTTAGCAGATCGACATGCTCTATATGAGTAGGAATTAGAAAAGAATCATATGGCCTTGGAAGACTAAAAGGCCCAGTTAGAAAGGAAGCTCCAAGAGACAAAGTCTTTTCTTGACTCAAAATTGGAAAACCGTGCTCGAGCCAAGGAGAACTAGTATAGAGAGATAAGTAGCTTCGGGGAGCAACTGGCATCCACAAAAAAAGAGAACTAAAAAATTAACAGAGAATGTCAATTCAAAGGATATGGAGATCACCTCTCTAAAGAGCTCTCTCCAAGCCTCCGCTACGTAGCCGAACCTCATCCCATTAGCTCGATAGCTATATATTTCTAATTGGGAAAAGGTTAAAGACTTCTACCTAACATTGCAACCAACAGTTTGGTTCATCTCATAGGAAACAAAATTGAGCCAAGAGGTTCACGGAACAATCGAACAATTCCCAAGGTTCATCACAGAGAAGGTTCCTGAAGCAAAGAGTTTGCTTAGCAAACTATATATGGTCTTTGATGAAGACCTAGCCAAGGCAGGAATCGAAGATTAGGAGATTGCTGCCCAGAAAGAAAACAAGTTCATCCATTGCCACTCGAACTTCCAGTGAACTAAAGCCGCCACAACTACTTTGAACTAGATAATGGATGACATGTTGGGAAATTTCTCCCAACTAAGCGAGATGGGTCTGCTATCCCCATTTCTTGAAGATGGGTTGATTGCCATAGCTAACCAGATTGCAGAAAGAATTGAAGAAAAGGAGCAGGACCCAACCGCTTTCCAGAGTTTCGGCCATCCTCCTACCATGGAAGACATTGAAGGTGTTATTCATCCTCTTGTGTAGCTACTTTTCCATTGTGAGGCAGCGGCCGGTTTACCTAAGGTACTGCCTTATAAAGAAATGGTTGACCTAGGTGGAGCGCAGGAAAATTTATGCAATATAGAAAGACCATCCAAAGATGAATGGTTGCCCCTGGAGGAAGCCCTTTACAATCTCTAATTCTATCACCAATGGATGGCACTCTAGTCTACAAACTAGAGAAGATTTTGGGTTCGACATTCCTCAAAGTGAAACGCACCTGATAGTCGCTAGAAGCTGTGAATACAAAATTCACCATGCTCCCTTTGGGTTTTGTTTTTGGCTAAGTACCAGCCCATGCCTTCAAATGAATATCATTGGCCCCTTTTTGATAACCACTATGGCCTCTACCACTTTTCTTCTCATCGCTCTCTGAAGTATTTTTCTCCTTTCTCTTCTATCGGGCCCCGAAATGCTCCCACGTGTCTTCACCGCTAGTTATTTTGATTGCTTCCTTTCACTTCCTCGTCAGTCCCCTCCTGTGTGCAACGTAGCTCCCATTCACATAAATATTTGGTGGACCCCACAGGCAGTGTCTATAGTGAACCTTTTTGCTAAATGTCATCTCAATGCAAGCTTTCAAAAAATAAAGGAAAAATTGACCGTGGGCAGCGAAATGTTGCCACGTGTCTCTTTAGTGCATGCTTCTTCAATGCAAGGGATGAAGTGAACTATGGGCTGTGATATGCTACCACATGTTCTAATTTCCTATATGAGGAGGTGACACTTGTTTTCATGATACCACTACCATCATTTGTAGGGGATGCACCTAGATGGGGAGCGACCAAATTCTATGGACCAAACTTTTTCTGTTGCAACGGTCGATGGTAATCATTGCTGCTACATCATTACTCAGGATTTTGAATCTTTTCAATTGTTTCTTTGCCAGCGGTGGGAGGCTTGCTATATATACTCCTCTCTACTTCAAAAGAGGGTTCTGAGTTCAAAGATTACATGCTACATGTTTTTCAAGTTTCACTAGTTTTAGAATTACATGATTTTTTGAGAGACTAGACCCTTTTATTTTTTAGATTATTGCAAGAACTTGCAAACTATACCATTGTTTGGCCTTTCTGTTTTCTTATTGTATTGATAAACTTTACACTATGACATTATTGTTTGAATGGTTTATTTGTCATACTTCTATAATTTGAATGCAAGTTTACTGGTTTAGATCATGTCTTTTGACTCTTCTTTTCAGTAAATGGGTGTGATAATTATTTTATGTCATTGAATGAGTTGTTCATGCTACAATTCTTGATTTCTGTTATTCTAGGACATGGTAAATTTCTAAGCGGGCCCTTAGATCATATACAAAAGATAGGTTTATAGTGCCTTTTATCTAAATTCTAACGCATCACCTTAGTTAGATTCTTTATTTTTATATCTACTTCCTTTTCCCATTCCAAAACCCCATTTACAGAAGAAGCCTAATTTTTTTAAAATCTGGACTTCACTTAGTTTAGCATAATAAGCCCCCCATAAACTGAGTTTCCCACAAAGGGTTGTTACCTTGCCAATTTTTGGCATCAACAGTAATTATTCACAATATCATCTAGATTAGCATAGAATTTCTCCACCATAGCTAGGTTCTTGCCATTTTGTCCATCACACATCCACCATCAAGCTTATCAAGGGATTGGGAAAGGGCTACTTTCCACATCAAATTAACATCAATCCACTATGGAATAAAGTATGCACCATGATTTTTTTCTACTCTCAATTAGTTTCTTTGATCTTGTGTTGTTTTGTTTGTATTATGAAGCATGTTGGAATATCTCATAGGAGCATGTCATTTTGCTTGGTTTAAACTGACCCACTCTAATGTTTGTTGAGGTTTAATCTATTTTGTAGATTTTTTCTTACATCTAGCACTAGAAGGAGGGCTGAACTAATGCATTTCACTTCTATTTTTCTTGTATTTAAAAGTTGTTCATTCTAATTTCTATCAAATGAAATAGGAATTCTATGATTTTTTTTATTGTTCTAGCAGAAAAAAGGTCTTGGACTAATCTAGCTTTGTTCTATGATTTTTTAGTCTTTGGGAATGTTAGAGGTGGATGGAGTAAATTTATTACATATTAAACTTACTATTTTGGATTTTTGGTTGGATGATTAAGTATATTACATATATTTTATAGCTCAGAGCTCATAGCAAGTCTTATTTTCTAATGATCATCTATAAGGCTCTTCTTTTTTTTTGCATGCTTTTGTGATTTATTTTGCTTCTAGAACAAGCCTTACAAATTTTGTAGAAGAAACTTTGGAGAACTCCTTTTTTTTATAGTTTGAGTAATTTAAGACGTATTCTAGTTTAGGACAATGAGAGATTTTTTCATTAGATGTTGTTTTGTGATGAATAGTCAAGAAGATAGTGGCCATGAAAAACCATGTACTAATTTGTATTAGGCTTTTAGTTGATGCCTAGAATCTACACATTATCTACTAATTACAAGTCTATCAGGAACAAGAAGTTCTACAAATTCAACCATTCTTTCTTTTTTTTATCCCCTCATCAATCATAGCCAAAGATTTCTTCTTTGTCACCCCTTTCATGTGCCAAATTGAGGAGTATTTTTACCATATGTTGTACATTTCTTCCTTCCCAAGGACATGTGGTGCATATTCCTAAACAAATTTAACCTTTATATGACTACATTTGGGTAAAATGTCCTTTATCTGATACTCTTGTTTAAACTTGGCACAATAAATACTATCAAAGAAAACCATGTTTTAGAGTTTCCTTGACGGTGTGCCAAGTAGGGGAAATGTCATTATCATTACAATCAACCATTTTAATCATGATATCAGATTCAAAGTAGTGAGTCTCCAAGCATTCCATTCACTCAATTTGAAGAATTCAAACATTCCCTATGCCATTCCAGAGGAAGCAACATGTGCATTTCCCACACCTAGGCCTATGCATTTATCTCACATGTATGTTTCTTATGTAAGTTTTCAAATTTTCACAAACTTAAATGTGGTCCTTCCCGTATTTATTTCTTGGTTTGCGTGTATAAGCTTTATGATTTTCACAATATTAAAAGTGTTTTTGAAATCCATTAGGTGCTAGTTTTACACCTGCCAATTTCCTTAGCTTGCAAGTCTTTGAAAGCCATTATCATTATGCCATTTAGTCAGTGGTAATATCGTTCTGATATTCTGCATCCATAAATACTCCAGTATCATTCTGAAAGTCCTTGAAAGCAATTAGTCATTGGTAATTGTTCAGCCATTTAGTCGCTAGTAATATTATTTTGATATTCTACTTGTAACTAGTACATCTATATTGCCTTGAATCTATTCTTGTTGCACTGTCCATAATACTCACATACCTCTCTTGGGTGACAATGGTTTTATATGCGTAAGAATAATTCAAAATAATAAGGAGATCGAATCCCCTACCTGGTGTCTTGCTATTACATCTATTCAAACCTTCGTGAAGCCTACTTTTCATATTTAAAGCTTTGTCCTTCCTAATTTAGTGATTTCCTAATATGATTTTAGTCTATATCATTTAAATTAGCTAGAGCTCATAGATAGTTGTAGATTTTGGAAGCAAGATTATTCTTAAATGATTCACTTACAATTTTCTCAAACTTCTTGAGATATGTCCTGCTAGATACTCTAGCATGTGAATTAAGTAGGCTATTCATGGTAACATTTGTACATCGATAAGGCTTGCAGGTCACATTTATTACTGTCTTTCTTATGAATAGAGTTGTAAAGGAAAATACCAGCCATTATTTCATTCATACAATCAGTATCTGCACATCAAATCAATATTTTAAAAGAAAATATTACACCCACTGATGCAAGCAAGGTGGTGATAACACTTATTCTAACACAAAATGACTAGTCTCCAACAAAGAACACTGTCTTTAATCACAATAACACTCAACTTTCTCAAAAACACTCAACAATAGGCTTCTAGCCCTCAAAACACAACAAATGGACTTATATTTTGGAGAAGTCCATACAATGGCCAAAAAAACACCTTTTTAAGACTCTCAACCAAATATGAAACAAATTCCAAAAATGCTTCAACTGACTTCTACACAACAATATCGAGATTCAATAAATCACCCCTAAATTAGACTACTAAATTAGCCCTATTTTTCAAATGAAGTACCTACAAAACACTTGGTTTTCACCCAAACACTTTTGAAAGAGTTATATTATGATTCCAAACCACATATTCCACAAACATTACTTAGTTTTGGGGAATCTAACCTACTGATCCACCAAACCCTCCATTTTCTTACAAAACACTAGGGTTTATTGGAAATCCATCCACCCAGACTTACCAGACACAATGAAAGCATCCAAAACTCTTTAAATTATCTTCACATGGTCACAAAACCATCCCTTTGATAGATTCATCAATATTTTGACAAAACCCCACATTGATATCTTCACTTCACATGGAAAGCAACATTACTCTGCCCTAGGGCATCACACTTTCACTAGCAACTTGACTCCTCTGCACTCGAGATCATGAGAACACCTTGTTTATAATATATTGGACCCATTCCACAAGATACAGTTGGCACAGATAGTGGAATGGGTCAATTCCCCATTTTAAGTGACAATCAACCCTTTAAAATAGTGTAAACAGGACTACAACAAAGTTTTGAAGAAAAATTTAACCAAACATAATGATAGACCCTCAAAATGTATGTAATGGAATGTTAGAACAAGTATCTACATAAAGAAACAAGTTACATACCAATTATTTCTTGTACGGATATGTACACAGCTTGTAAAGTTTAGGAAAATAGGAAAATGTGCAGAAACATCATTGTATTTTATTAGAAATCTTCAATACATTCTTCAACAATAACCTGTTCAGGCCTTCTTGAGGCCTTAAATATATTTTGAAATGAAAACCAACCTTCCTAATGTACATAACTAACTTTCAAATCCTTAACCCGTAACACTCCCTAAAAATTGCATTTTTTCTAATTTTGTACTTGAGAACATTTTGTATTTTGTCCAACTTTTATCTATTTGATACCTAAGACCCAAACACCAAATTATTACATAAAATATGGTCTCGAAAGACCTTATTTAGCATGGATAAACTAAAAACACCCTACATTATCCCTTGAAACTTTCTATCAACCTTCAAGAGGTCACATTTTTCCAATAAGGTGTAGCTGCTCCTACACCATACACCCCCACAGGAAAAAACTCATGCCACATGAGTTGCATCTGATTCCAATATCTCCAAGCTTCAGATATGTTCCTCTGGTCTAAAAATCATCTCCACTAGTTCATACACACTGAACTTGTAATCTGCTCTGCACCTTTAATATTCTTGACAAAACTAGACCACATTCCTTTATCAACACCTACCAACACACACATGTTAGTATTCCCTTGATCTGTCTTTTATTTTTCCTCATTTCCATACTTATATTTTCCCTCAAGTCTTTGTACACCTTTCCCCTTTGCCTGGGTATGTGCAGGATCATAATGGAAAAAGAAGGCCCTTAAGTGGTGAAAAATTCAGAAAAATCAAAGTTAGTCAACTTGACATAAAAATTCGAATAAGTTCTCTATATTATTTCTAAAATATGTAAGAATAGAATCTGTAGAAAATTGAATGTAGCTTCTAAACTACTTGGTTTTTTTTTTTTTAAATCTCTTTGGTGATAATTAGAAATTTCAATGCAGTAGCACTTAAATTTTAGGAAAAAAATAAGAATTAGGTGTCTGTCTGACCACCCTAACCACAATAAAATGATAACATTTTTTAATAAGATTTTAGATATAAGTAGAATGTTGGCTCTTAGTTGGTTTTGGTTTTTCCTTGATGTCAAAAGTGGTTTGTTGATATGAATGCTATATGAATGTGATGATATGCTTAGTGGATGTTGACAGGATGCATTCTCAGTTTGTTGTGATACATGATGATTACAGTTGATTGACATGGTCTTTACACATGGTTCATGGCTTGCAATTACAGGTCTTAGATTTCCATGCTTTAGTTTTGATACATGTTTGTTAGTGATATTGTTATCATTTTTGACAGGGTGCTACAAGTCACAGATCAGGTATATGGTTGTTGATGTTTGACATGGTATACATGATGACATGAATATTAGACAATATGCAATATCTTGGATAACATACATATTGGAAGATTCCCTTTTAAGGTATAGCATTTGTTTATACATTTGTGCATTTTTACTTGGGTTGACAGATCAATTTATATATGAGTGTCATATCTTATACAAAACATATATAAGATTATTTGTTAAGAGGGCATGTGTTGTATTTAAGACACATAGAGTGCTAACATTTGATACATGGTGTCATAAAGCATATAATATTACAAGGCTTTGGATAGCTTGTTTTTGGAATCTTGCTTGGTCATCTTAAAAATTGTATCAGAGCGAATTTGCACCCTATGTGCAATTCCCCTTTTTTCCTTTATCCACCTTAGAAAACCAAATTTGGAGGCTTAATTCCACTTAAGCCCACTGATGGTAGTCCACTTGGTGCTTTTTTTGTATGTTAGTGGGGGATGCTCACTCGACACGCTTACGTCCCTAGCAGATTCCTATGGCTGAGCTAGCAAAGGCGTTACACTTCTCATTGGAAGTGAAGTTGTAACGCTCCCTTCATCCGACCGACCCAAATATGGTTGTTTTCTTCCTTCCTTATATTCAGTCCTTCAACTTGCATTTCAACTTCTTGAAAACTCTTCAGCAGATCAAGCCTTTAGTCTTGTACACTTCAAGCTTCCATACTCACACTTTTTCATCGATTTTCACTCACTTCCAAGCATTCCAAGCACACCATTGCAGCAAAAGCTTCACTTTTTCAACTCGATAGAGCACATTTGAGACCAGGCCATTGCAGCAGAGGCTTGAGTTCCTCTCATTTCTCCCCCAAGCAGCCTTGAGTGCTCTTGGTGTAGGTGGTAAGATTCCCTCTACTCTCCTCTATCATTTGGTTGAGTAGCATAGTATTGTCTTGTAGTGCTTTTGTTATCTTTACTTTATTACTTCTTTATCTCATTTCCTTTGGCTGTCTATGGAGGTGGAAACACCTAAATGGGGGTCTAACTGAGGTAGGCCCCTATATAGCCACCCAAAAATTTCCCTCTTGTTGTGTGTAGGTGCACATGTTGTGAGAAAGATCAGTTGGCGAATGAGTTTCTTGGTGAGATCCTTCTTACTTTCCTTACATTCGCTTTTCTACTTTATAATATTAGAGAATATATTGTTTGTTTACTTGTCACATTCTGGCCTCTTAGTTAAGTAGCTAGGTCATTAGTCATTTTGGTGACTTCAACCTTGTCACCATTATTTTATGACCATATGGACTACAAGACATTTTAGAGACGCTAGGGTGCCGCGCTGTCATCCAGATTCCGCGCTGACATCCTCAAGCAGAGAGCTCCCTAAGGCGTAGAGTTGAACCCAAAAACTAACTCGCCTAGCCCCAACATTACAACTCAGGATTGTAGAGTGATTGTAGGACATCATGTAGTCCTTATCATTCTCATCCTCATAATCCTAAACATTGTACATAGCTGAGGTAAGTTAGGGAAACCTCTCGCATCTTGACCCTTCGTGCCCTGGGGTCTTGCACGTGGTGGTCCCCCTCTCTTACATTTTTGGTGAACCCAACATGAACCATTTTGGTTTTTTCCTTTCCATACTGACAGTTTCTTTCCTTGTACTCTAGGAGTATTGTAGATGTGAGTTTTGTAAGGCTATTGCCTTATAACCCAACTTGCGACCCCTAGTTGGCATAATTGGAAGGTCCTAAAGGTATTGTGCAACGTGATGAGGGCACAACCCGATACATAGAAAATAACCCACAAACAAGAGAAATTTTATTATTCAAAAAATGGACCTTCTTACATGTAGAGGATCTCAAATCCCCAAGTTCTACAACACATGCAAGTTACAGACAGCTACAGAATAACCCTTTCGCAATATGCGAGCTTGTCCCCAAAAAGTTACCCAAAAATTAGAAACCCGCCCATAAATAGATCTCCTCTTTAGTTTGGAGCCAAAACAACATTCAAATTTGAGTTTAGGCGGTTTGGCACAAAAAATTTACAACATGAAGTTCAAATTTCAAAAGAGCATTTGCAATTGTATCTTCTAGAAAGTGTGCCAACTTTCCAGGGCCATAACTTTTGATCTGGGACTTCGATTCGTGAACCGTTTGAACCGTTGGAA